>JAZDUH010000443.1:662500-847500 GCA_036419115.1 Scarus forsteni | reverse complement strand
AAGCTGAAACTGCACCTCCATTTAAACGATGTGAGTTTCAGAATCACAAATACTTTATTTGATTTGATTTGGATTAGGGCTGAAAGATATGTAATTATTTTTATTTATTTAACCAGGAAGGTCCCATTGAGATTAAGAACCTCTTTTTGAAGGGAATCCTGGCCAAGAGGCAGAAATTACACAGTAAAATTACGGCAATTTACAATCAACAATTAATATTACAAAAAACAGTTAGAACTTGAGGAGGCTGTCTCAAGTGCTCTCAGTCTGGATTTAACTGCATTTAAAGAAACAAGATCATTAATTTCCAGTCTTGTTGCAACATGTTCCATGTAAAAGGAGCAGAGAATACAAAAACCCTTTTTCACAGTTCTGTGCAGGCAAATGGAACTTACTAACATATCTGTATTGAGATATGAACATTCAGGATATTAATATCAAAAAAGCAACAGTATAAACAATGAAGATTTCCCCCACGCTCACCCTGCCTGTACAGCTCTGGAAGTCACAACAAATTTCATTTTTACGATTGCCCTTGAATGCACTGCTTGGTTTTCACCAAACCCAAAGATATATCATATCATATTGAGTCAAGATATGAATTTTTTTCCCTATCGTTCAGCCCCATTTTGGATCCATCATCAGTTACAGCAAATATGCAGCAGCTTTTCTTCCACATTTTACATTTTCAACAAAAACTATCATCAACCTTTTGAGCATGACTTACATACACTGCTCTCATTACATTCATACAGTCCTCTCATATCGTAGCTCTATCATTCACCTCGACAGCAAAAAGTAAACCAATACATAAAAATTGAAAAAGAAAAAGCAGAGAAAAACCATAGAGCTCTCCTTAGCTCTTGGAATTACCAGAAAAAAATCACATCACCAGAAGGAAGCACTTAACATTATTATCTTTCAGGCGACCCATATGTGAACAAATACATCTTTAACTTCTTGTTGAAGTAACTTCTGTTTCTGTCTGACATTAAAAAAACTTGATCATGAATTCCATGCCAACATTGCTCAGTAGAGAACTAAACCTTTTATCACATTAGTCCTAAATCTGCCTCCTGCTACTGCCAAGTACAGAACTGATGTTCATCAGAGAAGAATGGTTATTTATTAATGAGCACTTTTGGGATTTTATTTGTAATAATGTTCTTTATAAAGGACACAAGTAAACAGTGTAATTTACTAGTTTGGATTAGTTTATTATGCATTGATGTGCTGTTCGTTCTACATGGACAATCAGAGCTATGGCTGCAGCTTTATTTTGTGCTACTTGCAGCTTGTATGAATTACTTTGTGTTAGGGCTGGGAAATATATTAATTCAATCCATTAATTTGAATTATTTTCTGCAGAAGATTTCAAAATTAAAAATCAAGATTTTTTTTTCATTCACTTACTTAAATTGTAAGTGGCTGCAAAGTTGAAAAAACATAAATACTTAAACTTCATAGTTTTCATGATGGTGGCCCAGTCAGGTTTTACTCAAGCACTTTTAGGCTAAGTTCACACCGCAGTCAAAAGTGACCTGAATCCGATGTTCTGGCTCAAACGTGACCTGTATCTGATTTCTTTCTGACAGTGTGAACAGCACAAGTCGCATTGAATCTGACATTTTCAAATCAGATTCGGGCCACTTTCAAATGTGGTACTAAATCAGATACGTATCCGATTTTCTTGAATGCGACCGCGGTCTGAACAGCCAGGTCGCATTCAATGCGACTTTGACGTCATTTAAGAGCAGCAGCTCACCTCGATGAAACAATGCATAAAGGTGGGAGTGATGAGAAAAGGTGAGAGAGTGCTGGGGTGATCAACTGGCGTCTCCATTACACGCACAATAGACAATAAATGTGAATGAATCATATGTTTGTATTATGATATCTGATAAACTTAGTTTATTAACACTGCACCGACTTTTAAATTGATTTATCAGGCTAAAATAACAGTTTACAGGATGCGGAGACACTGATGATCCACTGCTGTCCATCTCATCCGTGCGCAATTGCGCGCTGCTGTATGTTCCTATGAGACAGCGTCAGTCAGTGAGCAGTCTGCTCCTGTCTGATCTGCTCTCAGACAAAACTTGAAACTTCAGAACAGATGACAAAACTAAGGTTTTGCCTCTTTGGTAACCTGTTCAGCGCGCTATGGCTCTGAGATGTTTGGCTCTCCAGCAGCGATCTCTCATCAGCAGGGTCGGCAGGAGAGAGCGTCCGCCTTCAGGTTTATAAGAAATAAAATATAGCCATTATTACTTTAATAAGAGCTCACTCAGTGTGAGCTGCTGTAACATCAGGTTCTACGTTATGGGAACAAACTTCTCCAGCATTGTGAAGCACAGCTTTGCTCTGTGTTTGTGCTCCTGATCACTCCGTGCGGTGCGTGATATCGTTAATGTTAATCTGAGCATGCGCGTCGCTTCCGAAGCCTGAGCTGTTCACATCACAGTCTGCAGTCAGGCCACATTAGAGGTGTAATATGAACAGCCAAACAAAAAAAAATTGGATTTGAGCATTAAGGGCTGCAGTGTGAACGTAGCCTTATAGGGTTGTATTATTATTATTTTTTAATTAGATTAAATATTGATCAGAGAGAAACATGTTAAGCTGTGAAAATCCCTCAGCTTCCAGTGTTTATGTAGGCAACCCTGCCTGCATTAGAACTACATAATCAACATTTTATGATTCACACTTTCATTTTAAGAGGGAAATTCTGATTGGTTTAAAGGTAGAACTTGATGTCATTTTTGTGTCACTTGGAGTTTTTTTTTGCTTTGAGGGGGGGAAAAAAATTGATTTTATTTGTGGGCCATATCGCCCAGCCCTACTTTGTGTTGTGTTTGACCAGATGACTGCACAATAATCTAAATATGAAAGAACTAAAGCCTGAGTTAGCGGTTTGATCAGGTAGCTTTCATAAATTTCAGTCTCTTACCACTACCATGCTTCTGCCCATCTTCATCACTGTCTGATCAATAAAACTATTCCACGACATTTTATCATCAATAATGAATCCAAATAACTTCTCCCCTGTCTGCAGACAAACTGGGCTGTTTCAGTTGTTCTGATACAGAGAACAGCAGCAGAGATATTTAATAAAGACGTTAAAATATTACACAGATTACAACATGCAGAAAATTGAAGCTCTATCATCGTCCTTATGCTTATGCTGGTCTGAGTCTGAGTACCTGCTGCTAACAGATCAACAGAGGCTCTGTTAGCATCTGAAATCAAACAGTCTGAAACCTGTTTGCGTCACTGTTGTGTGTTAAAGAAGAAACATGACGAGCATCAGATGGACGTGTCACTTCCTGTCGCCATGACCTCTGCATCAATCACAGGGCTCGTGTGTTTCCACTGTTATCATCCAGTAGCAAAGGTCAGACAGTCTGTCTCTCTCACTCTGTGTAAATGTGAGCCATGGGCTAGTTTTTCTGCCCATTAACCCTCTGCTGACGCCTGACAGTGCACCTGCTGAGGTCAGCTTCAGTTTGGTCTGTGGGTAAAAGTTCAGACATCTTCATGTGCAGAGAGACCTCATCTGAAGCTGCTTCAAGGATTTTAAAACACTTTCAAGAGTTTCCCCAAAGACAGTTTCCCTGCACCTTTCTATTATTAATTACATTTTTTTAATTATTAGCATTTTCACCATGTGTACATCATCAGCCAGAATATAACAGAAATATAAACAGATAAAGCAGTACACTACCAGACTCACACCCAAATCCCTCACACATACACCAAAACTTTTTTTGAAAAAGTTAAATACAAATTCATAACACAACTATCAACTTAAACAAAAAAAACACATAAAAATTCAACATTTCAAACATAAACATATATATAAATTCATTAACTACACCTGTGCATGCAAGAGTAAGCAAAAACAGATTTGTCATAAACTAATTCATGGAGGAGTGTAACAACAGTTTCTGATTATTTCTAGGGCTGTAAAAGTCCAAGTCGACTGGTCGACTAATTGATCGATGCGTGCTCAGTCGACCAAAATTCTGATTGGTCGACCAAATATGTCAATTTATTTTTTCCCCAGCAGTTCATTTCATCAGGAGAAACATATCAAGTGAAATGGGGGTATTTTCTGAGCACCTCCATCATGTCTCAGAACACCATTTTAATGTATTTATCGTTCATTTCAATATTTTTATTTAAGAGCATTTCAATATTCTAGTCTAATAATCGTGTCTTCGTTTTACAACTGCATGCGCTCTGCCCGTGCTGCAGTGGCGGGATCCCTCACCCAGCCCGCGCTGGATTTTATGCCTCATATAAACACCCAAATGCAAAAAGTACATCACAGAAGGAATTGACTATTTTATTTCTGAGGATATGAGGCCCATTGGTGTCGTGGAAGGCCAAGAAAAACATTGAAACCTGGATATTCAGTGCCAGCGCGCCAGACAATTACGCACGCCCTCACGGCAAAATACGAGGTAGTAAAAAGAGAAAGTTTCCGAGTTAATAGGAAAAGATAACAGATGTGTATGTCTCTTCAAATTGACCCCTATATGAGAGTAACTGCCCATTTCATTGATGAAGACTGGAAAGGAAAGAGTCTTGCGTTGAGAGAAAAAAAGGAGGTGCGCACACAGGAAGAACCATCGCTGCGCGACTATGAAGATGGCGATGCCTTCAAAGTACCAGCAGGAAAAGAGTCTGTTGTAGTGAACAACGTGGTTAATATGAAACTCTGTGTGGGAACACTAACAGAGTCCCATGAATTTCCAGGTTCCAGTGTTTTTCTGGATATTCAGTGCCAGCGTGCCTCACAATTACGCATGCACTAACGGCAAAATATGAGGGAGAAAAAAAGAAAAAGCCTCCAAGTTAATAGAGAAAGATAACAGATGTGTGTCTTCGAATGGAGTCCTATATGACAGTCACTGCCCATATTATTGATAAAGACGAAAGCAAAGAGTCTTGGGTTGAGAGAAAGAAAGGAGGGAAAGAGGCGCGCACAGGGGAGAAACACAGAGCCCCCCCCCCCCCAATTGGTCGATTTTGGTCAACAAATTGCTGTGTTTTAGTCGACCAACAATTTCTCTGGTTGATTACAGCCCTAATTATTTGAAGCTTTACTTTTGCTACAGGTGTCCTGTTTGTTTTGTTTGTCCCTTTAGTCTGTCCCCGAGGGACGTGCTGGTAAATTTTCCAAGGATGTTGCTAAAGGGAGCCACAGGTCTTTAAAAATCTCTCTAAAGGTAGAAACTCAGAAATCTGCTCAAGAAACAAAATAAAAATTTGGGGAATGTATTTTTCCAAAATAAAAGAATACACTTCTTAGCAAAATATGTTATGATTATTAATAATCTGCGTTTTTTCTGATCAAGCTGAAAAGCTGGTTTGTTATTTAGTAGGTACACACTGGGTATTTGATCAAATTCTGTTTTTAAAGCTTTTGTTGTGAAATAATGAATTGAATTCCAAAAGCTTTTTAAAGTATCACAATGCCAAAAGAGGTGCATAAACGTTTCTGCTTTAACTTTAAAGTCGTAGTGAGCTGGAGAGTGAGCAGCCTGGTGATGACTGCAGTGTGGAGGAGAGACGACAGAAATGAAACCACAGGAGAATTTAACCGACTTCAGGGAGGGGAGCACAAACTCAAATGTTCGTCAGGACGTTTTTAAAGTTTCATCATCACAGTTCTGTAGCATATCTGCTCTGAAATAATCACCACTTCGTCTCTAAAGAGCCATCTCATGCTGCTGTTGGATAAAGAGCTGAAACACTGCAGCTCTGTCTTCTTCTGCACACAGTGACCCTGCTTCAGACTCACTTCTGCATGTGTCAGTGCTCCTCTGAAGTCCTTATTCAATGATGTGTATCAACAAAGTAAGATTATAAATGTGCCATCATGTACCGCTCTGCTGCTTTGTCTGCCATCATGTTATGAGCACGGACTTCTGTCGGGTATTTCAGACGAGTCCAGTCTACAGCAGCAGGGTAACGATCCATTGATCTGGATCGATTGGTAAAGCAATGATCAAGTCACATCGATGGAACCTCAAAACATCCATCAACATCTTCATCTTTAATATACACCTTTATTTCTGAAGTTTCCTGACTCTCAAGCCTCACACATTCAGCGTATGAGACACACATTTGAATCTTTTCACTCTCTCACACGCCACACGATATTTCTCCTGCTTTAAAATGTACTGTAGCGCCCACAGAGCTGTATGCTAATGTGTAGCAAGACGCTGTTAGCATCACAGAGCTAAACGGAAGCTTGACCTATCAGCCAATCAGAAAACAGCTCTGCTGTATCCGGGTAAGATACGGTCGATCTGAAAGCAGAGGATGCAAACATGCACACGATGGGAGAGTCTAATCACACGAGTGCAGTGAGTTATCTCATCATTTGATTTTGTAGTGCACTGATTAATGAAATTACTTTACAGAGTTTATTCTTATTCTTCTGCCACATCGACCATTAAACATTGAAGCAAAGTCTGATCACACTGACAAAGAGTGGTTAACAAGAATCACAGTAAAACAAAATCATCAATGGTGAGTTACATAAGTGTATAGCTCTACTTTTGAACATGAGAAATGTTTTGATTTAATTAAAATCAAAACCACACATTTTTAGTTTGAAAGAGGATGGTCAAAAGTTGGAGGTATATAATAATAACATTAAAATAATTCAGTAATTTGTATTATAATGTTGCATCTTTCCTTGATATAATATACAAATATTACAAAGTAACAATCAGACCCATAAGGTAACTGTGGGGGGAAAAAAAGCACCTTACCTGAATCACACCATTTTAATTTTAAAAAATGATTGGATCATACAGATGGTTATAATCCTCTAAAAACTATCATACCCAAAGGTCAGCACATCATTTCACATTTAAGGAATAAAACTATTTAATTTTTTTTTGTATTTCTTTGTTGCTTCAGGTGAAATTGATTGACAGCTGATTGTGTTCAGTGAGGACATAATATCGTCTTAGATCAATCGGAGGTTCCTGAATCGCATTGAATCGAATTGAAATGAAACGTGGCAGATTTTGTGGTGTTGTTGTCCAAAGAATCAATAAACTGGTGAAACTGGTGATTTACACCCCTAGTCTACAAGACCCTTCCTCCACCATGTCTGCCCCAAACATTAACACTAATATCAGGGCCGCATGTGGCGCTGGGCAATACATCGATTAAAGGTGCTATGAGGAGAATCTATTACTGGCAACATTAAGACTCTGCTACCCGTGAGCACGCAAGCTACTGTCGTAATGCTGCATTCCAGTAACCTCGGAACTGGGAGTGGCATCATCTCAGAGTTGTCGGCATTCCAGTTAAAGTCAGAAAAAAACATGCCGATCTACCAGGCTATTGTTAGCTGTTGTTAGCACTAGGGCTGTAATCAACCAAAGAAATTGTTGGTCGACTAAAACACAGCAATTTGTCGACAAAAATCGACCAAGTGGGGTTGGGGGGCACATCCTCCCCCGCTCTGAGTTTCTCCCCTGTGCGCGCCTCTTTCCCTCCTTTCTTTCTCTCAACCCAAGACTCTTTGCTTTCCTGTCTTTATCAATAATATGGGCAGTCACTGTCATATAGGACTCCATTCGAAGAGACGCACACATCTGTTATCTTTCTCTATTAACTTGGAAGCTTTTTCTTTTTTTCTCCCTCGTATTTTGCCGTGAGTGCGTGCGTAATTGTGAGGCACGCTGGCACTGAATATCCAGAAAAACACTGGAACCTGGAAATTCATGGGACTCTTTTAGTGTTCCCACACAGAGTTTCATATTAACCACGTTGTTCACTACAACAGACTCTTTTCCTGCTGGTACTTTGAAGGCATCGCCATCTTCATAGTCGCGCAGCGATGGTTCTTCCTGTGTGCGCACCTCCTTTTTTTCTCTCAACACAAGACTCTTTCCTTTCCAGTCTTCATCAATGAAATGGGCAGTCACTCTCATATAGGGGTCCATTTGAAGAGACATACACATCTGTTATCTTTTCCTATTAACTCGGAAACTTTCTCTTTTTGCTCCCTCGTATTTTGCCGTGAGGGCGTGCGTAATTGTCTGGCGCACTGGCACTGAATATCCAGGTTCCAATGTTTTTCTTGGCCTTCCACGACACCAATGGGCCTCATATCCTCAGAAATAAAACAGTCAATTCCTTCTGTGATGTACTTTTTGCATTTGGGTGTTTATATGAGGCATAAAATCCAGCGTGAGGGTGAGGGATCCCGCCGCTGCAGCGCGGGCAGAGCGCATGCAGTTGTAAAACGAATACGCGATTATTAGACTAGAATATTGAAATGCTCTTAAATAAAAATATTGAAATGAACGATAAATACATTAAAATGGTGTTCTGAGACATGATGGGGGTGCACAGAAAATACTCCCATTTCACTTCATATGTTTCTCCTGATGAAATGAACTGCTGGGGAAAAAAATTAATTGACATATTTGGTCAACCAATCAGAATTTTGGTCGACTGAGCACGCATCAATCAATTAGTTGATCAGTCGACTTGGACTTTACAGCCCTAGTTAGTACGCCCTGCGTTGTTGTTCACAAATATCACATGAAGAATGTGATTATCACTATGGCAGCATTTTTGTAAATATAAGTCTAACAATACTATGTATACAGCTGATCTAGAGCGACACACCCCAGTCAAAAGTGCAAATAAATTGATTATTACAGGAGCTAAATAACTGTTCACACTGGGAGCATCCATCTTTGATTATCAACTCGGAGGTGGCGAGGTTTCACCGAGTTCCCAGTAGGAAATTAAGAATTCAGGGGACGTTCTAGTTGCAGTTTCCTACTCGGAACTCAAAAAGTCCTACTTCTGACTACAACTGGAACGCACCAAAAGGTGTGACTCAAGCAAAGCATGTGTGTGTTGTGATGCAGCTTGGACCTTCCTCAGAACTCTGCATTGCTTTACAACTTCTTTTTTCAACAACTTACAGGATGCAAAGCGACGAGGTAATGTATCTCTTTCTAGTTACATAGTGGTAGTTTTTGATGTGTGACAACAGGCAATTTTTGGAAAACTTATTATTGTGGTTTTGTAGCAGGCTATATATCACTACTTACAGCCCGGTGCTCTAAGACGTGTCCAAACAATATAAATTTGCTCTAGTTTTAATTGTCTTGTTCCTGAAGTTGAGTATCCAGTCCAGTCCAGCCCTGTCCGACCCGACCGCAAAGCTAAGGAATAGCATTTATAGATAATCTATTTTGATGCAATAAAACTCATCTTAAAGTGTGTATTTTGATCAGACATACATCTAAAAGTGAGACTTTTTTGTAATAATGTAGAAACTCCTCACAGTCCCTTTAAATCCATTAATTCAAATTATTTTCTGTAGAAGATTTAAAAATTCCAAATCCTGATTTTTTTTCATTCACTTACTTAAAATGTAAGTAGTTACAAAGTTTGAACAATATAAACACTTAAACTTTACAGTTTTCATGATGGTGGCCCTTTCAGGTTTTGCACAAGCACTTTTATAGGCTTGTATTTATTTATGTATTTTAAATTGGATTAAATATTGATCAGAGAGAAACATGTTAACAAGCTTTGAAAATTCCTCAGCTTTCAGTGTTTATGTAGGTAAACCTGCCTGTGTTAGAACTACATAATCAACATTTTATGACTCACACTTTAATTTTAAGAGGGAAATTCTGATTGATTTAGAAATATATCTTGACAACACAAAGGCAGAACTTGATACATGTCATTTTTGTTTCACTTGGAATTTTTTTGCTTTGAGAGGGAAAAAATCAATTAAAATTGTAAATCAAGTTTTGTGGGGAAAAAATCAGGGATTTTATTTTTAGGCCATATCGTCCAGCCCTAGTCACGTGTTCAAAAGGCTCAAGTGTTTGATATTACACAACAGGCTTTACATTAGAGTGTCAGTTTTGTCCTAAAGGTAGAATCTGCAGACGAGAACAACAGAGGATTTATAGTGAAAGTGTGGAGTGAAGGGAAGGAGAGTGAGGAAGCTGATGTGTGTCCTGTTTCTGAATATTTTCTCTTATCTAACAAGTTGAGCCATAAACTCTATTTCATTAACCTCCTCAGCTGGTGTTTCCAAGTCCTGCAGTCCTCACCTAAATGTGACATGTCAGAAGCTCTGCCTGCAGTGTAAACGTGTCACCTGTTCAGTCCTGACTGTTCTGTCATCAGCAGCTCGTCTTAAACACACTCAGACTTTATCATGAAGCCTCGCAGCTCCAGACCTGTTAGTGATCCACAGTCAATTCTGCAGTATTGATCTGTGACTGTTGTGTACGCTGAATCACCCACAGCTGCTCCTCATCGGCCTTCTCTGGAAATTTGTGGCCTCTGAAACTCACACAGCTGCCTGATCACATCTCTGAAACCAAAACCTGTTTGTAAAAACCACACGCTCGTGAAGACAGAGCTGAAGGAGTTACAGAACAAAGTCTATCACTGTAAGAGATAGGGGTGGAAGAAAAATCAAATCACTTAAGTGTCTGGATTTTTTGTTGGACAATTTTTAGATCATTTTTTGTTCAAAATTCTGTTTTTTTCCAAATGTAAATGCTTCATTTTAGTCAGTGTTAATAAGCCCCTTTAAAATGCAGTCCAGGCTTTTGAAGAGAGAGTATAAACAGCTGGTTAAAATATATTGCTGAATAAATCCTAAAAACTGACTCACATGTGATGTGTATTTTTCTTGATTGCAAAGATTGAAATATTGCAAAAATCAGCAATATCGTAGAATCACAATTGAAATCAAATTGGCACCTAAAAAATCATAAAATCATGAGAAAAGCGTATTTTTCCAGTCCTAGTAAGAGACTGCAGCCGACTTTATTCAAGCAAAAAATTCACTTACTGAAAAAAAGATCATTTGAAGAGACATGGCAACATTTTCTCTGTTTTCATGTCTCACTCCAGAGTCCATGACAAGCAGAAAGACTTCATCTTTAGTCTGTGCTGCAGACCTTTGTTGAAGCCTTTAAAGTTATTTTGCATTTTCAGCTCAGTGGGTAGACTATTCCAGAGTTTAGCTCCTGTGACAGAGAAAATTGACCAAAAGATGTTTGCACATTGGAATTAGACAGTTACTGTAAACAGAAGTCCGTGTGTTCGTCTGACTCGAGTTTGATTCCTGCTGAAATTCAGCAACATAGATCGAACTAGACCATGTAAGCATTTATAAGGCATTTTAAGATTAAAGTAGGTATTGAAACTTCAAAAGCTTAGTATACAGTGTTTCTCTGATAGAGACAGTGATGCCAAAAGGCAGGGTTTTGGTCCATGATTTTTATTGTCTGGTTGTTTATGGATATGATTTATGGACATTAATTCCTGACTATCTTTCCTCCTTATCAATCTTGAAGGATGAACTACATAACCTGAGATCATTGAGCTTTTTACAGCTTGTTGTTCCCAGAGTCTGAATTGAATTGGGAAAGAAGGCCTTTAGCTTCTCTGCAGCTTCTGCATGGAAAAATCTGCAGACTGATTTTAAGCTGCAGAGCTTGGTGTCTCTGAATCTTTAAATCTGCAATGAAAGCTCTGGAGTACAGAAGTTCTGAATGTCACTGTTTTAGCTGATGGCTTTTATTGTTTTCTTCACTTCTTTGTACTGTATTGAGTCTGTGACTGTTTGTTGAAACTGTGTTTTGCTGCCATTCTCAGTCAGGTCTGCTGATCTCAATGGGACTAACCTGGTTAAGTAAAGGTTAAAAATAAATAAATAAATAAATAAAAATTAATTTTAATGCTATTTGTGAGGCCTGGGAAGGGAGGCAGCATGACAGATGTGAAAATATCACAGCGTGCATGCCGAGTCTGGCTGTTGAAAGATACATTCTGATGATCCTGAAACAGTTGACGTTATATTTGACTTTTTTTACAAACATAATTGACTTGTTTTCCAAATCCCAGATGTGAGTCTGGGATGATTCCTCAGTACTTTACATCACTAACCACATCAGGGTCATGAATCAGATTATGATGGGAACTTTAACAGTTCTTGATAAAGTTCATAGATAGAACAGACATACAGTATGTGAGCTTCCTTGGAGGTTTATGTGCTCTGAGTGCTTTCTAGCTGTAATTATTCTTAATATCAATCATCCATTTTAATTCCGGAACCTTTGTTAACATATGATTTTTGCTTTGCATGTGGAAAAGTTTAAAAACACAACCAGTTCCTTGGAAAGGCGGAGCCTCTTCCAGAGTATGTCTGACCAGCAGATGTTTAATTTTCAGTAAATTTAGTTCAAAGGTTTGTTAACCTTCATGGCAGACTGATGATGCTAAAGGAAAGGCTTGTGGTCTGTGGATCTGAAGGTAGAAGAGACAGCGATAAAAGGTGAATTAACAGTGACAGACTTTCAAAGACATAAATTAGAAGCTCTTAGTACTTTAATCACCACACTTACCTAAAAACACAAATGTACGTTTGACTCTTAAATTATACAAAACTTGTAGCCTCTCTATCTGCTCTTTTTGAGTATTTAGCTATCAGAATATTCATCTGTATAAATTTAAATCCTTTATCCACATAAGGTTGAGGAAATGTGTGTATTCGCTGATACTTTAAAACTTTGGTACTGTTGCTGCACCTTTCTTCTGTGCAAAACTTCAGTCCACCTCCACCTGATCCAAGAATAAAACATAAACAAGTGCGAGCATTGTTGTCCTCTGTTAGCTTGTTAGCCCGGTTTGGCTGCTATAAGCTCATTGTGTTGTTAGATCTATAGAAGCTGTGATTATTCTTGCACACAAAGACCTTTTCTTCTGCAGCCGTCTGCCTCCAGCAGCAGCTTACACCTACGCAAAGGTCACTACAAACATGGAGGTAATGCTGGTCTATGGGAGATTTACATTCAGGCTACAGCTAGATCAATTATTCATGGTCACTGGAAGAAGTTAACACTTACACTGCTTAAATGTTTAAGTGTCTCAGTTTCAGGTTTAGGCACCTTCACCCTCCCTCAGAGCTCTTCTTCTGATAATACTGTTAAAAAATTACGTTTTCATTTGAAATAAAACTGTTACAGCAGAATCAGAAAATGAGCTGTAGACATGTAAAAACACTGAGAGCTACGTTTGACTTTGTATGGACAAGGTGGTCAGACAGTTTGACTCGCTTTTAGGGTCTGGATTTTAAAGGACGGGTCAATAAGGGGGCTGATGATGAAGTGGGAATAATTCCTCCTCTTTAGCAAAGTGATATAAAAGCACTGAACACCCATAATTATCAGGGACGGGAATGGAAAACCAATGCCAGTGGAGAATTGTTAACAGCTCCATCAAAGAATCAATATCCTGAGTCTTTTTGCAAATCAATTCCCTTATCAATTCCTCCCACTGACAGGGTTCAGAAGTGTCACAATTGTGGATTGATTTTTTTTTACAGAAGACACCTACTGCACAACCTTAAGTGAGTGGAAACACTTTGCAGAAGCAGTAATCTATGCTGTGACGTGTGTTTGACATTGTTGACACTGAAAATCTGCAGGAATCAATAAGAGAATCATTAAAGAATTGGATCGATTAGCAGGAAAGCTAATAACTCTGGTATCAATAAAATCTTATCAATTCCCATCCCTAATAATTATTTGCTTCTCTGTTCCAAATAACATAAACTCAAACTCGCAGAATTCTGCCCAAATCCAAGCCTGGTGAAAATGCTCACATTCATTAAGGATGCATTACATTTGACTTTTGCTACTATCCAAATACACCTACATTTCATCTTTACGCTGCTTGATGTTCTTCCAGGTTTTGATTTATAACCTTGCAGGCAGACAGATCGGAATAGGATAGACCATTGATTTATTTATTATTAGTATTTGTTACTATTATGCTTAGTATTTTTTTTTTCTTTTATCAGTCCTTTATCTGCCGTCTTCTTCTCGATCTTCCTGATGTGATGTTGTCAACCTCCAACAGTCTTAAATTTATCTATGTATCTGTAAATCTATTATATATCTACTGTCTTGTCATCTCCTTGCCATTATGCATTACACCAGCTGTTTCAATCCTACCAGTTTATTCTATTTTCTTTCATGTTGTTGCTTTAGTTAACTCAACCCTCCGTGCCTTTTCCCCTGACTCTCGTGGTCTCTGTTGAACTGATTGTTGATTTTATTCTGCCTTTTTCTGCCTTTGTTATGTCTGTTAAAGCACTTTGTAAACTTCTGTTTTTAAAGGTGCTATGTAAATAAAGTTATTATAATTATTATTATTTGTTCGTCCCATGTGGGTAAATTTGCAGAGTTATAGCAGCAAAGGGGAGAGTATTGATAAAAACAGAAAAATAGATTTAAGTTTAAAAGTAGCAGTAATCTGTATTCAGGCAGTAAGAGCCAATCAGAGCCCTTTAAAGCAGGAGGGCGGGAAGATCAAAAACTAATCAGGAAACATGATCAGCTGTCAGACAAGCAGACAGAAAGAAAGTCATGGCTGCTGCCCACATAAACCATTTTTATCATACTAACACAAAAGTCCAGCTGCTCTCACATCCAACATTTGGTCCTTTAGCACAGGTATGGAAGCACCTGAGACTGTATGAGCCGGTGTAACTGTAAATGACCTTGTTAATACTTCCATATTCATAAATAACTGATGTTTACGTACATATCCTCTATGGGAGTATTCGGGAGAAGTCAGGTGATTTAATTACTTTAGATTAAAGCTGGACTTTTATTTTGAAAGGCTACTTACATGCAAGCAACAACATCCAGGTTTCCATGCTACCGTACCGGCAATGAGAGTAGTGTGCTGATATGGGCACAAGGTTGGTAATTATTTTGTGTCCTGCTATGTTTAGTGCTGAGTTGAAATCCGGTGCTCTTCATGAATTAATACAACAATATTACGTTGTGTTTTGCCTAGCGAAATGCTAAGTAGCGTTAGCATTGTCATTCTGGCAGTTCAGAAGAGAGAAGATGAAAGCTGCACATCGATTTAAATGACATGTAAATAATTCCATCCCAAGTTAAATATTATTTAAATATGCAGCCCTCAGTTAGAGATTGTCATTTTCAAAAGAGACACAGGGTGATAATTAATGACTGTGTAACTGATATTAGCAGCTGTAAATGTATACTTTCATATGTGTGTATAGGATAAAATGTAGTAGATTGCAAAGAGAGATACTTCTATATTTTTATTTTGGCTTTTCTCTTTAACTCTTACGGTGTTCACTGTGTTCACGGTGTGTACAAATCAGGGCTCCAGAGTGTAACCATTTTGGGCGCACATGCACCCAGAATGTGTGAGAGTGCACCTTACATTTTATCTTGGGCGCACTGGTGCACTAAGAAAAATGTTAGGTGCACTCTTACAAATTTAAGTTAACAAAAGTAACTGCAATAGCGGAAAAATCTGCTGAAAACGGACAAGACACAGCACCTGCTTCCTCTCTTTTCTCTGTCCCTGCGTTGCATCTTCACAGGCTGCAGGCTGTAGACCCACCCAAACACATGAGCACACACACGTATGCATGCACTCTCACAGCCCTCAGTAATCATCCAATCAGCTGTTAGTATGCAAATGAGCCCAGACTGTGGTGTCAGGTTTCAACACGGAGCGGTAACTCTGAAGAAGCAGCGAAGCTCTGACAAATTTAGTCACTGTCAGATAATTAAGAATTACCAACAAAAACAAGTAAAACAAAGTAACGTCAGCTATAGCATCTGTACTTGTTCAGTCCTTTCTCCTGTTAAAGGGGAGTTTCTCAGTCACACAGGCACAGAGATGAGTGTTCACGTCCACTGAGGTCAAATGACCTGACTGACACACCCCAGCTGAACATAAAGCTTTAAAGAAAAAAAAGCCACAAAAAGAGAAAAAAATTAAGAAAAAAAGTCATGAAATGATCTGTCATATATGATGTTTTTTATAAATTAGTTTAGGAATTGTTTTTTTCATTATTTACCTTAGTTTCAGTTTAGTAAATATTGACTATAGTGTGTGAAGTCTTATTCTAGGTTCAAATTTATTGGAGAATAAGACCATCCAGCTAAGGTAAGTGTTATGTTGTTGGTTGTTAAAATCTATTGTTTAAATGCTAAAACGTTAAAATTGTATTTAATTTTTCAGTTTAGTATAGCACCTTAAGCATTAGCTCTTTTTGTTTTGAAATATTTTATTTAACTTGAGATGTTTGAGTTTGAAATGTTAAATTTCAGTTCAGTAAAACACTTTAAGCACTTTTATTTGGAAATGTTTTATTTTGCTTAATGTTTTAGTTTGAATTTGTAAATTTCATTCAGTGAAGCACTTCAAATGCTCTGTTTTTTTAAATATATAATTTTGCATCTAATAAAGACAAGTATTTCTTTACATCTTATTCTTGTTTAAATAGCATTGACATTATATAAAAGTTACGGAGAGTGATAAAATTGTGACATTATGGCGTTAAAGGTGACACTATGAAAAATTTGGGTGCACCTAATTTTTGTGCTGGTGCACCTTAAAATACATTTTACGTGCACCGTTGCAACCAATAAGTTAGTCTGGAGCCCTGCAAAGGTACATGAAGGTTACAGGAATAAACACTGTGAAACATCAGTTTAAGAGTCCAACCATCAGTTGGCCAGGGATGCTACAGTAACATCTAAAATCTGTTTAACTTCTGAAGAGCCTCTTTAACCCTCAGCTGAAGCACCCGGACTCTTTTCAAAGGCAGCAGTGATTTCTTAAATCACAGCTTCATTACTTTTATGGACTTCAGCTCATACTCATAAATCCAGCTCCATGCTGTTGTGAATCACAAAGGTGAGTGAGGGAATCAGAGCATTTACAGCTCTGTATGTTCTGAAGATGTTTTCAGGTCCAGGATCTTTGCCAGGCTCCTTGTTTTGGTTTTTAAATTTCCCAGAGTCCGCCTGCTTCTCCACATGAACCTAAAAACTATTAAGGTCTAACAGACCAATTAACAGGAAAGAGAAAGAAAACAAACAGGAAAAAGTCTCCAAGGCCCCTCTTTAATGCTCTGCATGTTCAGCCAACATCAACACCACATCTGCAGCTTTATGTCGACTCTGCCGACACACGCTCAGTTTTATTACATTTTTCCTGTGAGATGGTTGAGATACGACCCATTCTCATATAGCCTGATCAGTTCTCACATACCATGGTGGATTGTTGGACTGGGGAGTGATTTATAACCGCTGGGAGGTGAATGTGCTCTTGTCTGAGCAGAGTGAAATGGCAGAAACACAGAAAAAGATGTCAGCCATGGCTCTCAAGCCAGTTTAATAAGCAGAAGAAACATGAGAAAAAGGATTCATAATTTTGGATCATCGTCCTGGCATCAGTGACTCCCTCAGGAGCAGGAATCTGTTTATTTTAGACTGATTATGGTAACAGATGACAGTTTGTTCAAACCTCATAACGACACTAATGACAGGATCAGCAGGACACTGTTAAAGAATTTATCCCGTTTGAGTTTTGGTTTTATTTAATTTATTTAGACAGCATGAAGGGCTTTGTCTGAAGGCTGTGGAGCACAGCCATGTGGGAAAGATTTTAATAAAAGGTGTATTATCTGAAGGAGCGCTGCGTTACAGTGAGAGGAAACAGTTTATGGAACAATCTGAATAAAGAAACTGAAGAAGCTCAAACTAATTTTATCTTTAAAAAAAAAAAAAAGAGTTAAAGTCAGTATGTTGAGTAAATTCAGGGAAATGTGTTACTCTAAGTCTTGCCGTTTGATTTGTGGAAAAAAGTGAATTAGCATGTGTAGCTTTATTTTGTTTGTTTTGTTGGGGTTTTTTGATATTAAGAAATAATGAACTGTAAAAAGGCTTTTTTATTTGTATCATGTGTTTAGTTAATATCTTGTGAGAAAGGGCCAGACTATAAGATTTCTCTTCATTCTGCTCCTTTTCATTCACGTTTGAGTTTTTTTCTTTGTTTGTATTGTATGTTTTATATACTAATGATCTCAGCTTTGGTAACTTTAACCTTGCTCAGTAGCTGGATTCAGCCAGAACAGGGTTTATTATTATAGAGGTGTTTCCTTCTGAGTCATAGTTCCTGGTTGTAGACTTTTGTTAATCTGGTTAAGGCCTCTTGTCTGGGACCAGAAAGTGATGCCACCCTCCCTCTCTCTGATTAGGTAGAAAACCAGAAGGTTTAAAAGAATCAAATGATATTATCAAAGTATACAGGTCAGCAGATCTGCTCAAGTCTCAAGACTGCGGTTGAGTATCCTGCTCCTCCATCTTTGGCTGTCATGGATGTCGAGTGTTTCTCCTGCTCATTGGTGGATTCTCAGTCTACAGCAGGGGTCGGCAACCTATGGCACTCGTGCCACAGTAGGCACGCCGCTGCATAATCATAGGCACGCCAGCACCTCTCGGTGTAATTCAAATTCTTCTACTAACGACGGTCCCATCAAAACAAGAACAAGCGTTCTTGTTTGACTGACAGCAAGATGTCCAGCCCACCTTCCCCACACCGCTGTCTTCCCTCCCGTCCACATTCCCAGGTACCAACGCGCCAGAAATGGAAATATCGTGGTGAAGACGTAGCCGTGGCAGCGCCCCCCGCTAAAAAAGCTGACGTTAGGGCATTTCAGCCCTCATGGACACAAGATTTTGCTTTTGTGTTTTTGAAAGACCGTGCTGTGTGCACTTTATGTTTTGAAAATGTTGTGTGCCGAACGTCAAGTGTTAAGCGGCATTTTGAGATGAAGCACGAGAAGACATTCAAAGACCAAGCAAATAAAGCAGAATCCATTAAGCGTGCTGTGTCCAGGTATGAAAAGCAAGCAAGCTACCTCAAAGTTTTTGCCACTGCTTAAAATCATGCCACAGAAGCCAGCTATTGCATTGCCCACTGCATCGCTAAAAACGGGAAGCCCTTCACAGATGGCGAGTATATAAAGGAGGCTTTTCTCAGTTGCTCAGATACTCTTTTTGCGAACTTGCCAAACAAAAAAGCAATCAAGACAAGGATAAAGGACATCCCCACGTCAGCTAGGAGTGTTCAGCGACGCATCGATGAAATGGCAGAGAATGTCCAAGTTCAGCAAACAGCAGGGTTGAAAAATGCTACTATTTTTAGCATAGCACTTGATGAGAGTGTGGACGTGAATGACATCTCGCGTTTGGCAGTCATGGTAAGATACTGTGATACGACTGTGAGAGAGGAACTCTGCTGCTTGAAGCCCACGCCTGATACAACGAAGGGGGAAGATGTAGCCAAGGCTTTATTTGAGCATTTTGAGGAACGAGGGATTAACATCAGTAAAGTGTTTGCGGAGACAACTGACGGCACACCCGCCATGGTGGGGAGGCAAAAGGGAGCAGTCAAACTGATTGAAGAAAAAGTCGGCTACCCCATCATGAAGATCCACTGCATACTACACCAAGAAAATTTGTGTGCAAAAATGTCAAATTCAGATCTGAATGAAGTTATGGCTACGGTGGCAAAGGTTGTTAACTTCATTGTTAAAAGATCCGCGCTGACACACCGGCAGTTTTGATCCCGGCTCGAGGAGATGGACAGCGCGCACACAAATCTCCCGCTTCACGCAGCAGTGAGATGGCTGAGCTGCAGAAAAGTTTTGGAGCGATTTGTCAGCTGCTTTGATGATGTCAAGGTCTTTCTGGCTGAGAAGGGCCAAAATTATCCACAACTGGAGGACGAGAAGTGGATTGTGAAACTTGTGTTTCTCACGGACATTACAGGACAACTTAATGAACTCAATCTTCGACTGCAAGGTGCGGGACAAACTGTTTTGGACATGTTTGAGACATGGACGGCGTTTGTTGGTAAGCTGGCACTATTCTCAAATGACATCTCTTCCTTCACTTTCCGCTACTTCCGACATTTGAGAGAGCTGTCCTCCCAGCGCAGCATCAGCACCGCTGAAAAAGCTGTGTCCATGCACGAGCTGGAGTCGGAGTTCACAACGCGCTTTGGGGATTTTAAAAGGTATGAACCAATGTTTTCTTTCCTGATCAAGCCTGACAGCTTTGATGGACATGATTTGGATGTATCTCTGATAGAGTGGATGCATATACAGGACATGGATATGCAGCTGATCGAGCTGAAGAGCTCAACGCTGTGGGTGACAAAGTTTGCAGAGCTCCGAAAACAGTTAGAAACCACAGCTGTGCAACATCACGGTGCCTGCATCCTAACATGCTGGACATCTGCACCAGAGAAGTTCAGCTGTCTCCACAATATCGCACTGGCTTTCTTGACGGTCTTTGGCTCAACATACCTGTGTGAGCAGGTATTCTCACACATGGAAAACGTGCTCAGCCCCTCCCGCAGTCGTTTGACGGACCACTCTGAGGCATGTTTACAACTAAAAGTGACTAACTGCAAGCCCCAGATTACAGAGCTCAGCCAAGCAAAGCAGGGCCAGGGATCACACTGACTGGTAGGCATCTGTTAATTTGTTTCAGCCCACCCATATTTTAGTTAAATATGTGTCTGTTTGTCCATATCTTCAAAATGTTGTGGCTGTTTTGCTCTAATGTAAGCTAAAAGAGATTTTTTGATGCGTTGTAGTGCCTGTGTTTCCACCCAGTGCAATATGTTTTAAGCAAGGTTCTGAGAGCAGTGTTTTGAACTTAGATCCAGGCCCCCTTTGTAAATGATGGGAACATATCTCTGAAATGTGATTTAAAGTGGCCTATGGATAGAATAAAATTCAAGGTATGTTGGAAACGTTCTTGTTTTTTCTGTTATAATTTCACATTTTGCTGTTGTTGATAGTGGCACACTCATTGACAAGAAAATTTCTATTTGGCACTCTGTGTCATAGAGGTTGCTGACCCCTGGTCTACAGACTGCAGCAGCTGATTACACACTGAATGACCAAAGGATCTAAAAAACAAAACTCACTTTTACTTTTTAAATATGATATTATAAACATTTTCAATCTCACATGTAAAACATCAGTTCTTAAAAAACATGGTCCATATTCACAAACATCTACAGGCTAAATTTGCTCCTAACTCTCTGATTTAGGAGAAACTCTCAAAAATAATGGGCATGTCAGTCCCAAAATTTAAGACTCCTAAATTTCTCTCCTAAAAGTATTTCACAAAGCATTTTAGTGCTAAAACTAGAAAAGTACTCAGAGAGCGCAGACCTCCACCAGTGCCACAGTCCTCACCATATTGTGATTTTCCCCATAAATATTACTCCTGCCTTTATTTCATGTCAATATTTAGATTCCTTGACCATGAAAACATACCATTAGCAATTGGATTCATAATGATATCTATTTTAGTTCAGTAGTTATTCACCAAAATCAAATTTTCGTCACGGCGGCCAGACGCTGATCCGGATCACCACCAAAACTAAGCAGTTCTTCCTTTTCCCATGCTGCACATTTCCTGAAAATTTCATCAAAATCCATCCATTACTTTTTGAGGTATTTTGTTCACAGACAGATGGACGGACAGACAGACAAACTCTCCCGAAAACAAAACCTCCTTGGCGGAGGTAACAAGCTCCTAAACCTGTGAGAAGTTAGAAGTAGTGAAGAGGACTCCTAAGTCACTCAGACTAGTTCAGAAAGAATCTCAACATGGCTGCTGCTTCCAATCCACCTCATGATCAGAGAACATTTTGGAAAGATACAATAACAATGAGTTTCAGAAAAGGTACGGCCTCAATCAGGAGGGTAGAATGATGGTAATAGAATCAGTCAAAGATACAATCACTTAACCAACAAATAGAAACAACCCAGAGCCTCCTCCTAATAAATGAAATACAAATAAAAGTTCACATGTTAATAAAATTTGTGATGACACATTTAGCAACATTAATTTATGTGTAACATTTCTGTTAATTACTGAACACACTAAACACATTGTTAGGTGTAGTTTGACAATAAGTGGTCTGACCTGTTGCAGTGGTTTGTCTTTTGAATTCTGAAATCTCTGACCTTGAGACTGTAAAGAGAATCAATATTTCCCACAGTCAGCGGTGGTTCTGCTCAAAAGTGGGAATGCTGCATTTATTTGTAAGCTAATTTGTTCCCATGCTTCTTTTTTCACTTGTGAGGTTATCCCAGATCCATATTTTCCTCTTATAATGTTCCTTCTTTCATGGACAAGTTGGTTAAGGAGGAAAAGCTGGTCTTGTGTCCAGTTTAGTTTGTGCTTTCTTTTGCCTGATGTTTTCTCTGACATGGTTATTGCAGAGTCCCAGTCATTAAGAGGCTGCTTATATGGATATCTGCTAATACAGCTGCTTAAAATTAGCACAACACATCCTTGACTAGTGAGTATATTACTCTGGGTGTAATGTTTAATCAGCAGTCTACGTTATTTTTATTTGAAGGTCTTTATTTAAATATGCCAACATGACACCTTTATCTAAATTGAGTGATTTCTATGTAGAAAGTTCTCACAGACTCACTCCCTGTCAGCCAATCACTGTAGGCGTTGTAAGTCAGGTGGTTCCTGAAATATGACATCATCCATAGCAACAGGGTCAAAAACATGACATCATCCATAGCAACAGGGTCAGCTCCGCCCCTTTCTTTTACCTTAAGAGCTCTCTGAATTCCTTAGTAAGAGTCTCAGCAGCTTTGTGATAAGGTTTGAAGAGAAAACTCTTAGTTGGGAACTTTTAGTGTCATTTAGGAGCCCTCCTAGTGGGAAGATAAAATGCTTTGTGAATACAGGCTCTGGTCTGGAATCAGCTTATTAACGCAGAGTTGCAGTGATGTATGACAGCTAACATCTTCATGTCTATGAGTAGTCCTTGTGACACTTTCTGCTTCTCTAGTAAAGTCTAATCGAGCTCTAGTTGTTCAAATCTGAAAAAGCCATTGAGTAGGTCTGAACTATGGTTAATATCACCAACATCAATTTTATGACCTCCACAAATAACAGCAAGACGTGAAAGTCTGACTCTGGAAGCAGTGTTGATAAAATCGGACAGGTGTGCAGTCAGTGTCTGTTTTAAAGTCCCAGTGATCACCGATGTTAAATATCAGTGGGGTCCTTAATTTTCTCTGAGGGCCACATACAAAGAGCACAAAGACGACCTTCAGCTTATCAAAGTGAGTAACACCAATCCACCTGAGCTCGCTCTCCTTAAAGGTACAGCACTGCAAGATCCTCAAACAACTGGACTTTAAAAACACTGGACTGTCCCTTTAATGCATGTTTGTCTCACACATTTATCCATATATCCTTGTTTTTGTTTTCATTGTCCACCCATCTCTTAATCGAGCTCCCTCCTGATCACCTTTAAGCCCTTCAATCAGTGTTTTTTTTTTATTTTATGCAGATTACAGAGATGAGTACAGTGAAGAATGACAGTAAACTGAGGCCCACACGTTAAAACAGCACCTGTAACTGAACTCAGTGCTACATTACTGTGGGAACTTCATTTTTAAAGGTACTGTGTTGATCTTTAAGATCTTACCTTGTACAAATTCATTGGGAGCTAAAATGTCCTGGATAAGCCAAGCTGCTCTGATTGGGTGGATCATTTGAATTAATTTTAATAATTAATTAACTGTGTCGTGTTACCAAAGTTTGGATTTAAACAGTGAAGGAGATCCTGTCTGCACACAAATCTGATCTTTGGCCAAACCAGATCAGGGCTGCAGTCTGAACAGGAAAATGATTCAGATGTGAAATATTCGTTTGAGTAAATCCTGACCATAAAGCCTGTGGGCACAGAGTAAACTGAGGGCTGGATTAATGCTTTCAGCCAGAACAACCAAAGTCACAGTAGTTATTGTTGAAAAACCAAACCCTGTTTATGCATTTATGCAGCTCAGGCTCCATTTAATACTTTCCCAGGAGACAGTGGACTGATTGTAGTGGGAAAACCACAACTGTTATATAAATGTGGGATTGATTCTGCTAGTGTTTGAAAGGACAAAAGAGTAGAGCAGATCTCTGAGTGCTTTAAAAACCTCATAAACGTAAGAATAAAAATAAAGTGACTTATTCTGCAGAATATTAACAGTCAGAAGTCAAAGCAACATCAACTGAAAGGTTACTTTACAATTTAAGAAGCATTAAAATGTATTTTAAAGAGTTTTAACCACAGGCTCCCCATAACTGTACCAGATCAGAATCAGCCAATTGGCCTCACTTTTTCTCAGCAGCAAGAACTCACTCCAGAATGATCCTAATGCTGTTATTTACAACCTTTATACATTATTTACACAGAAAATCCTGATAAACCTCCTATAATTCTCTCAGGTATGGCTCACTGAATCCTCTCTCTCTCTCTGCTCGTTTACTCGAGGAGTTACAGCAGTTTTAATCACGTGCATTTTTGTCTTTCACTGCAGCTTGGTGTTTTAGACAGGGTGACTGTCGTCAATCAGTTTCCCCTCAACATCCTTGTAAAATCCAAACTTGGATCAGACTTTAGACTTTGTCAGTTTGGAGTGGGAAAACCTGTTAGAGTCAAAGCGAGGCTCCAGCTGCTGGACTTTCAGAGGCCAAACATTACAAACTGCTCCCCCGTCTGTGAGAGACGACTGCTTCACCGAGGAGCAGACACACATACTGTAGTTCAAGCTTTTCCCGTCAAAGAGCAGCATCACTGTGAGTTAGTGGCAGTGTGGTGATCAAACATATTTTAATGGTAATTTAAACAGGACATGGTAATGATTACTGTGGGAAATTTTTAGGGCTGTAATCAACCAAAGAAATTGTTGGTTGACTAAAACACAGCAATTGTCGACCAAAAATCGACCAAACAAAGTTAAAGCCCTGTTTAAAGAGCTCTAAAATGAAATGAAGCCTGAAATGGACAATAACTGGTCAGTGAATCTGAAGGAAACCAAAAGTATTTGTGTGTAAATACAAACAGTTTGTTTTCACGAGCATCCAGATGTGACTTTATTAAATGAAATAACTCAGTGCTGTTTGATTATCTGCAGTGATTCCTCGGTTTGGCTCATGCTTCGAGTTATATACGATCCCCACAGCAGAACAAACGCTGTGATATACGGCCCGCTCAGCACTGATTACAGACGTGTGTGTTCTTCATAATGAAACTGCTCTTGTTTTTATTCGACAACCAAAGATTTAAGAGCCCATTTATTGGCTTCATTATTGTTTCATGAAGTCTCTGTGAAGACGGATGGAGCCGCACTGGATTATTCTTTCATTAAAAGAAGCTGAGCTGCTCCTCGGACAGACTGATTAGAAAGATCACAGTTTCTCAGCTTCAAGGGTAAATATCCAGAAATCTGTTCAAAGCTTACAGGTGAAGATTCTGGGTTAGGGTTAGGAAGATTCAGACGATTCTGCAGAGAGTCGGCTTAGGGCATCAACCACATAAGCACCAGGGCCACTTTAAATAATGACATGCATATTTAACATTTTAAAAGTTCAATATTATCCATTTTCCAGGCTGTATGAGTCTATGTCTTTAAAAGTGAGATTAATCCCTATTCCCTGCACTGCTTTTCTGTGTGAGGTTATCAAGTTTTGCTTCGCTTGAGTTTAACTGCAAAAGTTCACTAATAATGACCTCCATTAGCTTCCACAGTGGTGGTTGCTAATCTTCCTGGGGTCCACATAAACAACAAACAATAATCATACAAACAAAAACAGAACAAAAAAACATTGATTATTCTAACTGTTCTAATTGTGTAGTCTCTCTCATTAATATTTGTTTAATAGATCCTTTGAATGAGTATTTGCTTTTGATTCTTTTCATATTTTCAGGATCAATTGCTGGATGGCTCTATAAAAACAGTTTTTTCAGTAATTCTGAACTTGGTTTTGGAAGTTTTAAATAACCCAAGCTTACTCATCTAGTTTTTTGACAATGATTTAGACCTGCATTTAATAATTGTTCACTAAAGAAATCTGGCTTCCCCTCCGTAATTGCATTTCTAGAAAATTTTAAGAGTATGTTAGCTTAGCCTCGACAGTTAACCAAACTGTGATACATCCTTGCTACATTGGTTTGAAAAGAGCAATTAAGTACTAATCTTGCAGCTCTATTTTGAGCTAATTGTTTTTTGTATCCATTTTAGCAGCAGAGGACCACACAACCATATAGTAGGAGAGAGATCTGATGCCTGTATTACAAACATGACGCTGTCCTAAAAAATATATATTTTTGGGATTGTAAAAATAGATGTAACAATTCTATGACAATGTCTCCTTAAAATCACAAAAAATGTGAAAAACTTAGAAATCAATCTGAATCTGAATCGGATCACTCAGTTGAACCCAGGCTGTTCCTCTCACTCTGGTTGTCTACCTGCCTTCAGAAAGGTAGGTGAATGTGGGTCACAAAAGAGTCAAAAAACTGGAGCAAATCAAATTGGAAACCAGCTCACAAACAATACACTAGTTTATTATTCCAGGCAGAGTGTCTTAGGGCAAACTGATCAGTGTAACAGCTCTCTAACATCAGACTGAAAACAGGTTTGCTCCGTAACCTCATGTGAAGTTAAAGCTGGCAGAGGAAACACAAATAAATCAGATTTAACACTTTAAACCGTCCCGAACAGGAACCAAGTTTCACTGATGCTGCCAGAGCTTATGTCAATGTCAGTTATGTCCCTAAATATCCAAAACTGGATGAACTGTATTATATATTTACAGTCAGTTAGGCCTGACTTTAGTACCTGGATATTTAAATTATCTACAACTCTTCCCTTAGAAAAGACCTCATTAACTATCAGAGGAAATCAACTGATTTAACTGATATGTTATTAAATTAATGAAAACTAGAAAGTACTCGGAGAGCGCAGACCTCCGCCAACACCAAAATCCTCAGCCATATTGTCATTTTGACCATAAATATTACTCCTGCCTTTATTTCATGTCAATATTTAGATTCCTTGACCATGAAAACATACCATTAGCAATTGGATTCATAATGATATCTATTTTAGTTCAATAGTTATTCACAGAAATCACATTTTTCGCCATGGCGGCCAGACGCTGCTCTGGATCAACACCAAAATCGAATCAGTTCTTCCTTTTCCCATGCTGAACATTTCCTGAAAATTTCATCCAAATCCGTCCATTACTTTTTGAGTTATTTTGTTCACAGACGGACAGACGGACGGACAGACGGACAAACTCTCCCAAAAACATAACCTCCTTGGCAGAGGTAATAAGTGGAGATGAGATTGAAATGACCCTCTGCAGTTCACCAGCAAAACATGACATCCCAACATTTATAAGACAGCTAGACCAAATTACTAATCCTGTTTTATTAGAGATTAGATTAGATTGTACTTTATTAATCCCTTTGGGAGAACTCCCTCCGGAAATTATGATTCCAGTTGCATTATACTATAAATAAAAGATAATACTTGTAGGCTACTGCTGCTGCTCCTTCCCATCCTCTGTCTTCCTGTTACTCCTCATCCCCCCAATTGAGGAGTTATACAGTCTGATGGCCTGAGGGACAAAGGAGTTTCTCAGTCTGTTGGTCCTGCACTTGGGGAGGAGCAGTCTTGCGCTGAACAGGCTCATCTGGTTGTTGATGGCCATGTGTAGAGGGTGATGGCATCATCCAGAATGTCCAGCAGTTTGTCCAGTGTCCTCTTCTCTGCCACCGTCACCAAAGAGTCCAGCTTCATGCCAACCACAGAGTCAGCCCTCCTGATCAGTTTTTCAATCCTGGATGTGTCCTTGGTCCTTGAATATCTGATGAAACTGGCTCTTGGTAGCTGATGATAATGAAGCTGGCAGTTGGTGGCATCTTTCAAAAAAGAACACTCTGCTGGTATCCTCAGAAATGTCTCCTGGCAGCAATGATGGTTGAAAAAGATATCAATAGGATATACAAGAAAAAAGAGTCTTAATAAGAAGTGCAGGAAGGTCAAAAAAAGATCAAAAAAGGAAACATTTTGAAAATTGTTAAAAAAAAAACTAAGGAAAAAAACAAAAAACAGCTAAAAAAAAAATGGAGAGCAAACTGGACAGGCTGCTGCTGTTTACAGCACCATGGCAACTGTTGGCAACATTATGTGCATGTTTGGGGATTTTTATTAATATATCAATTTCTTTATTGATTTTGTTGTTTACATTGGGCCAAGTGTTATGTATTATACGTTTGTATAACAACTGGACCAATAAACTCTCTAATTATATTATTCTATATAAAAGGGACAAACATATAATACACAATACCTGACCCAATGCAAAAGAGAAAATCAAAAAATAAGTGGATTTATATTTTTTTTTTAAATAATCCACTAACATGCACATAATACACGCACATGTTCGTGGAGGGTTTTTTTTTTTAATATATTCATTTATTCACTGATTTTGTCATTTCCATTGGATCAGGTATTGTGTATCTTGTGCTTGTCTAAATGATGCATGACTTACAGTTGGACAAGTGCTGTAGTCAAGTATGTTTCTGTATGTTTTCACGAATGAGTGTAAAATGCTTTAAGACAATAAAGATATCGGTGAAAAGTAACAGAAAAAAAGAGATTATTTCTTGATTTTTTTTTGTGTTTTGCATCTGTTCCTTGCACAAATAGTCTAACAATGAAAGCAACAAGTCAGTTCTCAAAGATAAAGACAAATATCTGTGAAGGTGATAATGAGTAAAGAAATACACTATATTGCCAAAAGTATTCACTCACCCATCCAAATAATCAGAATCAGGTGTTCCAGTCACTTCCATGGCCACAGGTGTATAAAATCAAGCACCTAGGCATGCAGACTGCTTTTACAAACATTAGTGAAAGAATGGGTCGCTCTCAGGAGCTCAGTGAATTCCAGCGTGGAACTGTGATAGGATGCCACCTGAGCAACAAATCCAGTCGTAAAATTTTACTCACTCTTGAATATTCCACTGTCAACTGTCAGCTGGATTATAAGAACCTGGAAGTGTTTGGGAACAACAGCAACTCAGCTACCAAGTGGTAGGCCATGCAAACTGATGGAGCGGGGTCAGCGGATGCTGAGGCGCATAGTGTGAAGAGGTCACCAACTTTCTGCAGAGTCAATCACTACAGACCTCCAAACTTCATGTGGCCTTCAGATTAGCTCAAGAACAGTGCAGAGAGCTTCATGGATGGGTTTCCATGGCTGAGCAGCTGCATCCAAGCCTCACATCACCAAGTGCAATGCAAAGCGTCAGATGCAGTGGTGTAAAGCACGCCGCAGTGGAAACAACAAATTTTGTCTCCACACATCTCGTTCTCTGGAGTGACCAATCGCGCTTCTCCATCTGACAATCTGATGGACCAGTCTGGGTTTGGCGGTTGCCAGGAGAACGATACTTGTGGGACTGCATTGTGCCAAGTGTAAAGTTTAGTGGAGGGTGGATTATGGTGTGGGGGTGTCATTCAGGAGTTGGGCTTGGCCCCTTAGTTCCAGTCAAAGGAACTCTGAATGCTTCAGCACACCAAGACATTTTGGACAATTCCATGCTCCAACTTTGTGGGAACAGTTTGGAGCTGGCCCCTTCCTCTTCCAACATGACTTTGCACCAGAGCACAAAGCAGGTCCATAAAGACGTGGATGACAGAGTCTGGTGTAGATGAACTTGACTGGCCTGCACAGAGTCCTGACCTCAACCCCCATAGAACACCTTTGGCATGAATTAGAGCGGAGACTGAGAGCCAGGCCTTCTCGTCCAACATCAGTGTGTGACCTCACAAATGTGCTTCTGGAAGAATGGTCAAAAATTCCCATAAACACTCCTAAACCTTGTGGACAGCCTTCCCAGAAGAGTTGAAGCTGTTATAGCTGCAAAGGGTGGACCAATGCCGTATTGAACCCTATGGATTAGGAATGGGATGTCACTTTAGTTCTTATGTGAGTCAAGGCAGGTGAGTGAATACTTTTGGCAATAAAGTGTATCAGTTATTGTCAAATATCCATGTTACGGCTGTGGCCGTATTTGGTTTTGGTGTTTTGTGCTTGTATTTTCTGTATGAGTCAGTGCTCTGTTCTGCGTGGATCTTCGCTTTTCTTCTCGTCTGTTTGTGAGAGAGTGTGAGGTCTTGTGTGTGGATCTCTACTTTTCAAATGATGGTGCTCTGTGATTGGCCGATAAGGTCAGGGCGGCAAGGACACAGTGCTGATTGGCCTCAACATCTTCAAATACGGCGGCTTGAGGGTGACGGGCAGACCACCTGACAGCAGCACACCTCTGTCTCTTCCCTGCCTCCAACCCAAGTTAGTTTTGAGAAGCTCCTGTGTTAGTGGATGCATGTTCTTTCTTTAACTGGTGAACCTTAGTTTCTTTTTCCCCAGTGAATTGTGTTTTTTCTTCCTGGAGTAGTTTTATTTCTGAGAGCTGATCGCCTCCTTTGTTTGAAATCCAGATTTCGGTTCAAGCTTGTTGAAAGTGAGCTGTTTATTTCATTTATTTTATTTTTTTTTTTTGTAAATAAATCATGTTAAACCCTTCAAAAATGTCATATTTCGTTTGGGGACAGGGAAAAAAACATTATTATTTTAAAACCTTATGGTATGCACTCTTCCCCTTGACTGGTGCATAACAATCCAACATTGTGCATCCGTTGCTGTAATCATGTTAATATGGACCAAAAACTTTGAGGACTGTACAGCACTTTGTTCACCTTTGACATGAAAGGTTGAGGCAGCTCTGAAGGGAAAAGGAGGTCAAACCAGGTACGAGCAAGGTGAGACAGGTGAGTGAATATTCCCAACAGTGAAAGTCAGTATTATGGTATATGAAGCAACACTGTGAAGGTTTGAACGGTTCTTCTTCACGGAACTTTAACGACATGAGCTCATGCTAAAGACCACTGGGACTTCTGGAGAATCAGGAAACTGTGTGTAGGTGTGATAGTGTTTGTATCCTATGACTGTGTTCACGCATGTACCTGCTGCTTACTGGCAGCCTGCTCTCTGATTCAGAGGTTTCCAGAGAAGTGATCTGCATGTGTGCGTGTTTGTTACTCAGAAAACCTGTTTTCAGTCTGATGTTAGGGAGCTGTTACACTGATCAGTTTGCCCTGAGACACTCTGCCTGGAATAATAAACTAGTTTTCTGTTTGTGAGTTGGTTTCCAAATTGATTTGCTACAGCTTTTGGACTCCTTTGTGACCCACATTCACCTGAGCTGCAGGAATAAGTACCTGAAGGCAGGTAGACAAATGGAGTGAAGTAAACAGTTTAAGGCTTTGGTTTGGTTCAGTGCAGTTAAAGGTCCGACATTATCTCAGAGCACTTCACAACAGGGCTGGCTCAAGACAGTCTGTATTTATACACACATACACATGTGGACAAAATTGTTGGTATCCTTCTTTAAAGAAAGAAAAACTCACAATGCTCACTGAAATAATCTAAAACAGACAAGAGTGACAAATAAAAATTTACTAAAAATTTACTTATGAAAATCAGACATTGCTTTTGAATTGTGGTTCAACAGAATTATTTAAAAAACAAACTCATGAAACTGTCCTGATCAAAAATGATGGTATCCCCTAGAAAAGATTGAAAATGATGTGACCATAGGGACATGTTAAACTAAGGTGTGTCCTGTAATTATCCTCACAGGTGTCTTCAAGCTTGTAATCAGCCAGTCTGCCTATTTAAAGGCTGAAAAGTGGTCACTGTGCTGTTTGGTATCATGGTGTGTACCACACTGAACATGGACCACAGAAAGCTAAGGAGAGAGCTGTCTCAGGAGATTAGAAAGAAAATTATAGACAAGCATGTTAAAGGTAAAGGCTATAAGACCATCTCCAAGCAGCTTGATGTTCCTGTGACCACAGCTGCACAAATTATTCAGAAGTTTAAGGTCCACAGGACTGTAGCCAACCTCCCTGGACGTTGGGGATGTAATGATCCATCAATATAGATCGATACATCCATTGGTTAAGCAATGATCCAATCACATCGATGTAAAGTCGAAACATCGATTAACATTGTGATCTTTATGTACGCCTTTATTTTGAAATCCCGACCGGACATGCGTGTCTGTTTCCGGCCAACCGCGCGTCGTTCTGAAGTTTCCTCTCAAGTCTTGCGCATTCAGCGTATGAGACACACATTTGAACCTTTTCACTCTCTGACACACCATGCCTGATATTTCTCCTGCTGTAAAATGTACTGTTTAGCGCCTACCGAGTAACACCGCTGTAGGCGAACGTGTAGCAAGATGCGGTTAGCGTCACAGAGCTAAACGGGAGCCAGACATATCGGCCAACCATAAAATAGCTCTGCTGTATCCGGGAAGATACGGTCGATCTTAGTTAGTTATGTTAATAGTTCTAATTTTGAACATGAGAAATGTTTGGATTTAATTCAAATCAAAGCTACACATTTTTGGTTTGATAGAGCATGGTCAAATGTTGGAGGTTAATAATAATAAAGTTTAAATAATAATTCAGTTATTTTTATTACAGTGTTGCATTATTACTTGATATGATAAACAAACATTACAATGTAACAATAGGACCCATAAGGTAATAGTGGGGGCAAAAAGCACCTTACCTGCATTAAACCTGTTTTAATTTTAAACATGATTAGATCATAGAGATTGTTATAATCCTCTACAAACTACCATACCCAAAGGTCAGCACATCGTTCCACATTTCAGTAATAAAACTATCAAAATTGTTTTGTATTTCTTTCTTGCTTCAGGTTAAATGTAGCTGATTGTGTTCAGTGAGGACATAATATCGTCTTAAATCGATCTAATTCCCTGAATCGTATCGTATCGAATCGTGACAGACTATGTGATATCAGCAAATATTGTATCGTTGTCCAAAGAATTGATATCGTATCGTATCGTCTTGAAACTGGTGATTTACACCCTTACTGGACGTGGCTACAGGAGGAAAACTGATGACAAACTGAAGAGACGGAAAATACTAATGGAAACCAAAGAGCCCAGAACAACTTCCAAAGAGATTAGAGGTGAACTCCAAGGTCAAGGTACATCAGAATCAGATCACACCATCCATGACTGTTTGAGCCAAAGTGGACTTAATGGAGGACATTACTGTTGAAAGTAAATCATAAAAATGAAAGACTGGAATTTGCCAAAATGCAAATTGACAAGCCACAAAGCTTCTGGGAGAATGTCCTTTGGACAGATGAGACAAAACTGGAGCTTTTTGGTAAGTCACATCAGCTCTATGTTCACAAACACAAAAATGAAGCATACAAAGGAAAGTCTACTGTACCTACTGTGAAACATGGAGGAGGCTCAGTTATGTTCTGGGGCTGCTTTGCTGCATCTGACACAGGGTGTCTTTAATCTGTGCAGTTACAATGAAATCTCAAGACTATCAAGACATTCTGGAGTGAAATGTGCTGCCCAGTGTCAGAAAGCTTGATCTCAGCCACAGGTCATGGGTCCTCCAACAGGATAATGAGCCAAAACACACAGCTAAAAACACCCAAGAATGGCTCAGAACAAAACATTGGACTATTCTGAAGTGGCCTTCTATGAAGAAGAACTTGACTGGCCTGCACAGAGTCCTGACCTCAACCCCATAGATCTCTTTTGGGATGAATTAGGGTAGAGATAGTGAGCCAGACCTTCTCATCCAACATCAGTGTCTGAGCTCAGAAATGCTCCCCTGGAGAAAAGGTCAGAAACTTCATAAACACTCCTAAACCTGAAAGGTGACTTCACAGAAAAGCTGAAGCTGTTAGAGCTGCACATTGGGATAGGAATCGATAAGATTTTATCACCAACGCGATTAACGATCCTAATAATCGATCCAACTCTTTAACGTTTACCTTTTTGATTCCTGCAGATCTTTAGTGTGGGCAAATGTTGGCCTGTAGATTTTCAGTGTCAACAATGTCAAACACACATCATGTATGGGAAAAGTTTCTCTGCAAACCTACATCGACTGGACTGGCATGCACGCTACAGCGGTTTCATTTGTTTCTGAATACAGATTGAGTTTGAATACTCAAAGGAAAAACCTCTGTGTTTTAGGTGAGAATGTCTCCTAGAAAACAGGGCCTAAGCCAGATGACAAGACTGATTTTCTACAATTGTCCTTCATCAAGCAGAAATCGGCTTTACAGAGGGATGCCTTTTGCTTCCTCTTCTTGTAGGGCTGGGTATCAATTCAGGTTTTCTGGATTGATTTGATATCACAAGGCCTCAAATGAATTCGATTCATAACATCTCAGTTAAAATAATGCTGTAATTAAAACAGCTTGGTCTCTGATTTTAATTTTGTGTAAACATCATTCTGGACTCTGTGATGACAAACTGTTTTACAATCGGTAAGTGCATAGAGAAAAAAATTTTGCTATAAAAATGAATCTTCCGGACACCTTTATCATGTTTTGCTTGAGAGTGAGATCATCTTTATCTTTTTTTTTTTTTTTTTACTATTATTATATTTGTTTTTTTACCCCTGCCATCATCTGGACTCGCCATGATGAAAAATGCAATTTTCATGAATAACTTGTGAACTAAAATAGATTTTATTATGAATCTAATTGCTAATGGTATGTTTTCTTTTTTAATAATTATTTATTTTTGTATTGGCAACCAGAACAATTCATAGAAGACATACATGCTATCGTCTTTGTGTTAAAGTGCATAGATATCTCATTCCTTGAGTACATTTAGGTCTCAAAAACAAAAACAGAAAAAAAAGAAGAGGAAAAAATTCTGTAAACATGAACACAGCGAGGTAGGGAACCAAATTTACTTCAGTAAAACAGCCACCATATATATAGTAGGGGTGGGAGAAAAAATTGATTCACATAAGTAAAGGGATTTTTTATTTGGCTTGACTAATTATGTATTTATGTTGTTGGCTGATTGTACAAACAAATGTACCCTGGAAAGCTAATGAATTGCTGTTTATGGGAAAAAATAAAGTTGTTTAGTAGGGGTGTGAGAAAAAAAAAATTTTTTTGATGATTTTTCAATTGATTTTTTTAGTTCAAAAATCTATTTTTTTTTTCCAAATTTAAATGCTTCATTTTAGTCTGTGTTAATAAGCTACTTTTAAATGCAGCCCAGGCTTTTGAAGAGAGTATAAACAGCTGGTAAAAATATATTGCTGAATAAATCCTAAAAACAGACTCACATGTGATGTGTGTTTTTCCTGATATAGTCTGTAGGCATCATCATTGTACATCTTTTTCACTGGTGTTAAAAAAGCTAAGTAAAGATTGCAGAAATCTGCAATATCGCAGAATTGCAATTTAAATTGAATCGGGAGAAAAGCGTATCATCCCAGCCCTAGTGCCCAGTGATTGAAACAAATAAAGGCCCCTGCTATTATTTGGTGTTTTACAGTAAACTGATTTTTTTAAACCCAGCCCCATCTTCTTGCACAGTAAAAATGGCCCGTGAACTAACTTCCCTTCCATCTGAAGTTCCTCCTACACCAAACAGAAACAGTTCTCCTCGGGCATCGGTCCAGCTTGTCTTGGCTCGAGCCTCACTCTGCCGTCTACATTAACACACATGTCCCGCGTTAACACAACTTTACACACATATCTTGAAAACTAATCCTTTAAGGCTGCGTTTTCCCAGAAGCCTCCTGAAAATAATTCCTGCTCTGCTGCTCAGGAGGTGAATGTTGCCCAAAAATGCTTCAGGGAAACCTGGGAAAGTTGTTTTCTGGATTTCAGCCGCTGTCATCATCTGAGCGGAGACTGCAGCGCTGCACGGCACCGAGGCGAGGAGGGGAGTTTGAAAGTTTCACAGGTTGCACTATATCTCACAAAGAAAGGAGCGTGAGGCAGAACTTTTTGGTTTTGGAGGTTTTCTGTTCCCGGTCTGAAAGCTTTACACCCTGAGGTCACGTCACTCACGTCAGCCTTTTAGACTCAGCTGCAGCTTTTTTACACCGACTTGTTCATGTTTTAAAACTCTGAAACTTGACTTTGTGCCAGAAAATAACCAATAAATCTGAGTCTGACAAACACAATGTGTGTATTCATACAGATATCATCACCTGTCAGCAGAATGAGGGATCACTGGAAAGCAGGCCCATAAAAACCTGCCAAAGTGCCTTCGAGCTAAACTATAGATCTTCTGTTTGGTTTCCAGCAGGGACAAACAAAAGAATAAATGAACTGCAGCTCCTTTTCTGACATGTTTCTGAGCGGCAGAGAGAAAAAGTGTGCAGAAGTTAGTGGAAATATTCAGATTTTTAAGATCAGAAATTAATCAAGTATTTGTAATCAGGAGTTGTGTTTGTGTTGTCGTGAAAGCAGAACCTCATTACAACTCAAACGAATGGCAGGAACAGAGACTGCAGCTCCAACTAGAGGCAGAAGTTTGGATTAAACTCGGTCCATCTGACGCCGTGTAGTGTGAAAGCAACCGAACGAGGTGAAAAATGAATCAGTGTTGAAGAACCAAACAGAGTTCATCAAACTTTCGGCTCAGCTGAAAAGTGTTGGGTTGTCGTGATCTGACGTTCACAATAGGTGTGATGTTACACAAACTAAGGACGAGAGTATGAGTATGGAAACATCAATACTTTTACTCTTTTGGTAACCATTACTCCTCTAAAATATCAATACCAATGAAAACTCTGAAAATGAACTGTGTTAGTTTCCCTCTCTTTCTCCAGGTCATGACCGTGGAGACCATCACACAGATCACAGACCAACATGATTCATGCTGTTGTTTTGTTTGTATTAATGAAATCATGACCAGTTCATACAAAGATATGCTTATTGAGTCTGTGATGCTTTAATATCTGCCATCATTAAGTACCTCCTCTGTGGACAAAGACTTAAGACTAAACTCATTTAAAGGTCTGATGGTTGTATCGTTTCCTTTACATGCTGTCGCTCAGTAAATAAGAAAAATCTAATCACAAACAGTATGCAGAGCTCCAGACTAACTTTCTGCATTGGTTGCAATGGTCCACCTATTTTGTTTTTAAGGTGCACCAGCACAAAAATTAGGTGCACCCATATTTTTCAGTGTCACCTTTAACGCCATAAGGTCACCATTTTATCACTCTCCATAACTTTTATATAATGTAAATGATTTTCAAACAAGAATGAGATGTAAAGAATTACTGTCTTTATTCAAAGAAATATTATATATTAAAAGAAAAACAGAGCGTTTAAAGGGCTTCACTGAATGAAATTAACAAATTCAAACTGAAACATTAAAATAAAATATTTCCAAATAAAAGTGTTTAAAGTGCATTACTGAACTGAAATTTAACATCTCAAACTCAAACATCTCAAGTTAAATAAAATATTTCAAAATAAAAAGAGCTAATGTTTAAGGTGCTATACTGAACTGAAAAATGAAACAAATATCCAGATTTTAACAACCAACAACATAACATTTAACTGGATGGTCTTATTCTCCAATAACTTTGAACCTTGAGTAAGACTTCACACACTATAGTCAATATTTACAAAACTGAAACTAAGGTAAATAATGAAAAATTATTCTCAAACTTATTTATAAACAATATTTAGGGCAGATTATTTCATGACTTTTTTTCATATTTTTTTCTCTCTTTTTTTTTTGCTTTTTTTATTTACAGCCCAGCCTTATGTAAAGTCGGGGTTTGTCAGTCAGTAGACGGGAACACTCCCCTCTTTTCCTGTGGGAACAAGTATAGATGTTATATTTAGTGTGACTGTGTTTGACTTTCTATTGTTGTTAGTTATTAATATCTGACATTCACTAAGACAAATTTGTTAGAGCTTCGCTGCTTCTTTAGAGTTACCGCTCCATGCTGAAACCTGACACCACAGTCTGGGCTTATTTGCATACTAACAGCTGATTGGATGATTACTGAGGGCTGAATGTGTTTGTGCTGGCCCTGCTGTAAAACAGAGAGACAGAGGAAGCAGGCGTGCTTTGTCCGCTTTGGTGGATTTTCTGCTACTGCAGTCACTTTTGTCAACTTTAATAGGCTATATTACATTTGTAGGTATACTGAAATGTGCTTCCTCATCTTCTAAACTTTTGATTTGAGAGAGAGACAGAGATGATGGGCTTGTGACAGAAGTCAATGTTTTCACCCGGGGAGCACCAGGTGCACCAATAGAAAATGTTAGACACACTCTTACAAATTTTGGGCGCATATGCGACCAAAACGGTTGCACTTTGGAGCCCTGTTATGTGTGTTTGACGTATCTATGCTCTTTGAAATAAATAAAAAGGATTGTTGCTGTAAAAAAAGGATTGTTGCCCATAAAACCTGAACAAGCTTTTAGATTTTCATTCAGTCAGTCACAGGAATAGATTAGTGAATCGAAGAGGAACGGTCGATAACCAAACTGATAACTGGACATAATTCCCACTCTGCACTCTGACTGTAAACAATGGCAGAAATTCATCATGCTTGAGCCTTTAGGTGCAGCTTGTTTCCAGGACTCTATGAAAACATCCATCTGTGTCTGAATCCTCAAACCACCTCTGATCCGACAGCTTGTCAGTCATTTACAGCTTTGAATATCAGTCTTAACTAGAAAAGCCCTCAGAGAGCGCAGACCTCCACCAGCCCCACAGTCCTCACCCATACTGTGATTTTCACCATAGACATTAGTCCTACCTTTATTTCATCTAAACATTTAGATTCCTTCACCATGAAAACATACTACTGACAACCTCAAGCCCCACTTGTTGAGGATTGGATTGATATAGTTTATCAAATCTTTTCAGTGGAGAAATTCACATATTCACTTAGGCTACATGTTTGTATTCTTTAAATGGTTCTGGTTGCCAAAACAAAAATAAATTAAAAAAGAAAACATACCATTATCCATCATTGTATTCATAATGATATCTATTTTAGTTCAGTAGTTATTCACGAAAATCTCATTTTTCATCATTGCCGATCCAGACAGTGATCCAGATCACTCCCAAAATCTAATCTTTTGTTCTTTGTCCCAATCCGGACATTTCCTGAAAATGTCATGGAAATTTGCCCATAACTTTTTGAGTTATGTTGCTAACAGAGAAACAAACAAATAAACAAACAGACGTCGGCAATAACATAACCTCCTTGGTGGGGGTAAAAAAACAATAATAACAGTATTAAAAATAAAATTAAAAAAGGTAAAAATGATCTCACTCTCAAGCAAAACATGATTAAAGTGTCCTGAAGATTCATTTTTATAGCTCAAATAGTTTTCTCTCTGCACTTACTAAACAGTTTGTCATCACAAAGTCCAGAATGATGTTTACACAAAATTAAAATCGGAGACGTAGTCCAGGCTGTTTTAAGCTCACGTAAACAACCTCTCTGCAGACCGACAGACTTTGTCTCCGTCCACTTTCATCAAACCTCTCGGACTGATTCACTGAGCTGCTGCAGAAAGCTGGCTCAGGGTGAAACTCGACCAAACAACGACCAGAAGAAGCCAAACTGTGTTTACCTGAGCTAACCGAAGAGTCAACAAAACACAGCAGTTATATAAGAGCTGAAGTCACAAACACAGACAGAACACATGTCATGGTGGGAGCAGGAAGAGAAAAGACAACTTTCTTTATAAAGGAAATGACAAAGCGATTCTTTAAAAGACAAACGAAGATGAAGAATCCACACAATCGACTTCTTCATCCGAGGATTAAAGAATGAGAGTAAAAGTCCAAGTGATTAACCTTAATCCACCATCGTTAAACCACCGAACCTACAGTCCAGCAGGTAAGACAGTTTACCTGATGACTGTAGGCAGAGGCAGGCTAACACTACCCTCTGACTCCCAGTGTTTGAGCTAAGCTAATTAGCGCTACGGGAGATCTGTCCATCTCCTTCTTGTTACTGCAGCACAGTCTAAAGCAGGGATGTCCAACCAGGAGCCCCTGGGAGGTTTTTAAATTTCATTTCTATGTTTTCCTAATGAATCACAATCAATAAATACAAAATAACAAAAGTAAATACAAAATAACATTTTCAAACCTTAACTTTGACCTGCATGGGGTCTAAGTTTACAGTGATACGGAGCAGAACAATAAATAATTGAAGATGCAGGTGAATATATTGTTCTCATATAATGTAAAAATCTGTGGTAATAATTAATTGTTAAAATAGTTATAATAAAGAAGTAAACATACAGTGTTGTATGTAGCCTGTTAAATGCATAATATTGACTATTTGTCATTAAATTACATCATTTTTACTGCAGCCAAAGGGGTGTTGTTCGGGCCCCATGTTTGTTTGATTGAGAGCAGTCTGATTGTTAGTTAGTTAGTATGTCAGTTAGATAGTCAGTAAGTCAGTTAGTTAGATAGTTAGTCAATTAATTCATCAGTCAGTTAGTCAGTCAGTACGTCGGTCGGTCGGTCGGTCAGTCAGTCAGTCAGTTAGTTCGTAGGTTAGTTTGCTTGCTTGATTGTTTGTTTGCAAGATTATTCGAAAAATTCTGGCCAGTGTGCAGGCAAAAATGAAATGTGAAAACAAAAAGACAAGATTTCAATCTGAAAGTAATAATCCTGCAACTGAAAAATGACACGTCATATGTTTAAATATATTCAAGACAAAAATGGAAACGTAATATTTTATAATAATTACAGAGCTAGATCAAAATTATATTTCAGCTTTAAAAAGAATGTCATACTTATTTTTATTGAATTTAGAGTTGTTATTATGTAGATGAACGTAGAAAAGCTTGTTATTGTTTGTCTTTTTGGTATGATATCTTTCCCTCTTAAACTACAGTGGTTGTGGCTTTAAGATCCAACATGGCGGCGTTTAACCATGGCATGGATGGTCCGTTGTGTAAACACATGACTGGACGGTTGAAGATAACAATGACATGAAGCTGTGATTGTTTACGTGCACTCAGGCTCCTGCAGATATTTACTGAGCAGATTGGTGTGTTTGTGTGTGAAGTGTTTCTGCGGTCACTCGCTGCAGCATTCCTCACATTCTGACGACCAAACATCACGAAATCAAACGCACCCTCCCCTCACCAGCCCTCACTCTCAGTGTTGACATCCTCCACACAGGACAGAAAACAGCTGGAGTTTTATACTACACTCTGATGCTGGTGGTGCATTTTTGGCCCGTGGGAAAAACCGAACTTTGGTGTTAAAGTCCACTGGAGAAAACTGAGATGGTTGAAACTCCAATAGTTTCTCTCTGAAGATTATTTTCACTGCTAAATCATTTAAGTTTAAGAGAAGCATAAAAATGTAAGTGTTAATAAAGAGAGCAGTGCAGTTGATGTATGTTAAAATTTAAAGACATTAGGTTTTAAAAACCACTGGAGATCATTTTTGAGCAGTTAAAAACACTCTTCCTCACTGTATTCAAGCATTTTTTTAAAAATATCAATCAATCAAACTTTATTTGTAGAGCACTTTTCAAACAGGACTTTGTCAGACAAAGTGCTTTACATGGGACAGAAGATAAAATAAAATCAGCTAATATAGGAAAATAGTAATAAAACAAAGAATAAAATCCCAAATAAAATCAGCTAATATAGGAAAATAGTAATAAAAACAAAGAATAAAATCCCAAATAAAATCTGAACCGAAATACAGAAATATAATAGAATAAAGGGTTAAAATACAATATAAAATAATAAATATAATCAGCTAAAAGCCAGATTAAAATGTTAGGTCTTGAGTTTGCTTTTAAAAATATGAACAGTACACTGTAAATAATTACCAGGATTTCACAATATTCAACTGTAGGCTACTTTTTCCACAGTAAATTGCTGTATTGTATTCACAATATAAGACTGTAATTTTAAAATTTACTAAAAAAACGTGTCACTACAGTCAACTGCTGTTAATTTTGCCGTTTCAATTATTACCAGGATTTCACAGCATTTCACCACTAAATACTGTATTAAGACTTACATGAACCGCACTGAATTGTGGGACTTGCTGCGGATTTTCAAGATTTTAACGGTTGATGCCACCAAGAACAAGAAGTTGGTTCTACGTATTCTGTCAAGGTAATTTACCCTTGTTCTCCACCTTTCCTTTCGCTACATATTGTCATTTTGAACGAGTGTGATGTTCACCATATTAATTCCTCTTTTCTCTGACTTTTTTTATTTCAACACAGTCAATGCTCTTCCTGTGGATAGCCTTGTGACGCCCATCTCACCAAATGCTGCGAGTAACGCCAACCACACCGAGTTATTTGATTTACAGATGCTTCTGGAGTATCAAACCAGAAATGGGCTCCAAGGCAAAGAGGAAGCGTGGAGGCATCAACCCACATGTGAGCACATTGATGAGGAAACTTGTGGACTTTGAGTGGCAGGCAATGTAGACCGAATGTTTTTTTTTTTTCTTTTAGCAACTTAAGGGTGTCCATTTTCGTTTGTCATGACCCCTGGATTTGGCAGCCATTTTGATTCCATGTACATTTGAATAGCAGAAAACACCAATTTTCACTATTCCTGATCCAGACAAGTTTATTACTTTATTGTTTAAACACTGGAAAACACCTGTTATGGTCTCCAACATGATTCAACCACGCTGATATCTGTTGACTTAGTCCGCATGAAAACATCTTAAAAGGACATCTTTAGACCACCACATAACAAATGAGAGCCAACAGAATCTATTTCTCCTTTCTGACTTTGAGTGCTTTTACTGTTGCACATTTTTGCTGTTGCACATTTTGTATTACATTGTTTTTAAAAGTGTTTGTTGAGATGTTCACATTGTGTTCAGATTGTAGGCATGTTTGCCAAAGGAACCTATGTCTTCTACTTGTTTAATTTAAAAATTGTGTTGGGCATGGGTTCTCAAAGTGTGGCCTGCGGCCTGATGAGGGCCATTGGAGGCGTTTTCTGGCAGCCCATGATGAGCCAAGGCAGTGGTTCTCAAATATTCCAGTCTTAGTACCCAAATTCAAAGTTGCATCCCAAAAAAAATTAAATTTATTTCACAAAAAAAGATGTGCAGTAATACACAATTCCTTCATGCACAACTGAAAAGTGCTTTAAAAAACTGAGAACAATCAAAATAATTTCTAAAAAAATATTAGAAAATGTAGTCCTTATATTATTATTTTAATACAAAATTAGATGCTACTATAGCACATTTTAGCCTTTTTTAAAGGTGTAGTCAGCGATATGGGAGAAAACGAGGGGAGAGGTTGTTGATAAACGAATTTAGACCCACCTCTCCGTTTATACCTCATCCCTGGCTCCACCCCCGAAAGCTGATGGACGTGCATCTTCATGGAAACGGCCGTAGAAACTGCGTAGCTGACCAACGTAGCTATGGTAACCCTGACTTATCAGACAACTCGATTTCCATTATTGATTACATCACAACAATAGTACATTTTGGCAGATTAGACAATAAGATGAATGCCTGACGGCTGTTACTGTTATGTGAAGCAAATAACAGAATTTTTGCTCCTTTTCTGAGACTCTTTGGTTTGTGTAAAAAGGAGAGCAGTGATCATTTATTTATTACAGATTAACTCTTATCTTGGTCCAGCGGGAGGGATTCCATCCTTTTATTTCGAGCGTCTTTGATTTTTATGTCTTCATTTTTTATTTCGTGAAATTTCGTGGCACGAAATTTCGTTTCACCCCTAATATATACACATATATATATATACACATATATACACACACATATATATATATATATATATATACACATTTATACACACATATATATACACACAATATATACACACATATATACACATATATATATATATATACACACATATATACACATATATATACACATATACACACATATATATACACATATACACACACATATATATACACATTTACACACACATATATATACACATATACACATACATATATATACACATATACGTATATATATATATATATATACTATATATATATATATATATATATATATATATATATATATATATATATATATATATATATATATATATACATATATATATATATATACTGTATATATATATATATATATATATATATATATATATATATATATATATATATATATATATTGTGTTTCTTTTTCTAAGAAGAAAAGAACGATAATGGAAACATGTACATCTTTATTGTATTTGATCAATCAAAACTGGTCTTACAACATTTTGAGGACTCTAGATCTGAAGGATATGTCCAATGTTATTTCAGGCTTTTAAAGGAAAATAAACTAAACTCTGTATTTAAGGAAACAGGGTCAGTAACTTTAATAATAATTTCCAAACATTAACCTGATGTTGAGCTGCAGTATCCTGACTTTTGACTTTCAGCTAGTTGATTCTTTGTGTGTTTTTCAGGTCAGTGTGTCAGACAAGCGTCAGTCATCATCTGAACACGAGGCTCCTGGTGTTTCCTCTCCTGTGACTCTCAGTCACCGCTCTGCTGACTCTAACATGAGGCTAAAGTTAGCTCTGCTGCTGTCACTGCTCCTTCAAACCAGTGTGATGTCACAGTGAGCTCTAACATGAGGCTAAAGTTAGCTCTGCTGCTGTCACTGCTCCTTCAAACCAGTGTGATGTCACAGTGAGCTCTAACATGAGGCTAAAGTTAGCTCTGCTGCTGTCACTGCTCCTTCAAACCAGTGTGATGTCACAGTGAGCTCTAACATGAGGCTAAAGTTAGCTCTGCTGCTGTCACTGCTCCTTCAAACCAGTGTGATGTCACAGTGAGCTCTAACATGAGGCTTAAGTTAGCTCTGCTGCTGTCACTGCTCCTTCAAACCACTGTGATGTCACAGTGAGCTCTAACATGAGGCTCAAGTTAGCTCTGCTGCTGTCATTGCACCTAAATACCATTGTGATGTCACAGTGAGCTCTAAAATGAGGCTCAAGTTAGCTCTGCTGCTGTCACTGCTCCTTCAAACCAGTGTGATGTCAAGTGAGCTCTAACATGAGGCTAAAGTTAGCTCTGCTGCTGTCACTGCTCCTTCAAACCAGTGTGATGTCACAGTGAGCTCTAACATGAGGCTAAAGTTAGCTCTGCTGCTGTCACCGCACCTTCATACCAGTGTGATGTCACAGTGAGCTCTAAAATGAGGCTAAAGTTAGCTCTGTTGCTGTCACTGCTCCTTCAAACCAGTGTGATGTCACAGTGAGCTCTAACATGAGGCTAAAGTTAGCTCTGCTGCTGTCACTGCTCCTTCAAACCAGTGTGATGTCACAGTGAGCCCTAAAATGAGGCTAAAGTTAGATCTGCTGCTGTCACCGCACCTTCATACCAGTGTGATGTCACAGTGAGCTCTAAAATGAGGCTAAAATTGGCTCTGCTGCTGTCTCTTTTAAACCAGTGTGATGTCACAGTGAGCTCTAACATGAGGCTAAAGTTAGCTCTGCTGCTGTCACTGCTCCTTCAAACCAGTGTGATGTCACAGTGAGCTCTAACATGAGGCTAAAGTTAGCTCTGCTGCTGTCACTGCTCCTTCAAACCAGTGTGATGTCACAGTGAGCTCTAACATGAGGCTAAAGTTAGCTCTGCTGCTGTCACTGCTCCTTCAAACCAGTGTGATGTCACAGTGAGCTCTAAAATGAGGCTTAAGTTAGCTCTGCTGCTGTCACTGCTCCTTCAAACCAGTGTGATGTCACAGTGAGCTCTAACATGAGGCTCAAGTTAGCTCTGCTGCTGTCATTGCACCTAAATACCATTGTGATGTCACAGTGAGCTCTAAAATGAGGCTAAAGTTAGCTCTGCTGCTGTCATTGCACCTAAATACCATTGTGATGTCACAGTGAGCTCCAACATGAGGCTAAAGTTAGCTCTGCTGCTGTCACCGCACCTAAATACCATTGTGATGTCACAGTGAGCTCTAACATGAGGCTCAAGTTAGCTCTGCTGCTGTCATTGCACCTAAATACCATTGTGATGTCACAGTGAGCTCTAACATGAGGCTAAAGTTAGCTCTGCTGCTGTCACCGCACCTTCATATCAGTGTGATGTCACAGTGAGTTCCAACATCAGGCTAAAGTTAGCTCTGCTGCTGTCACCGCACCTTCATACCAGTGTGATGTCACAGTGAGCCTTAGCAGAAAACAATCACCGGGGAACATCCCAAAAACAGGTTTTTAAAGGCAGCTGTGGGGGTTTTCAAAGTGTCCTCAGTTTGTTTTGTTTGTTAGAAGAATCATTGCTCACCGTGATGAGGTTTAAATTTAGGCTGCGTGAGTCACAGCTTCACATGACACAAACCACAGTCTAATCCCCGAGGGAAACATCACTGCAAACATGACACACATTAACATGAACATAACAAACTACAGTCTTTACATTTTATCCCTGTCAGGGTCACAGGTGAGTCAGACCTGTGCAACCTGGACCAATCACAGGGCTGACATATAGAGACAAATCAACCATTCAAACAGGGCCATTAAGAGCAGCCAACAAGCATTCTTTCTGTCTTTATTCATCTTAAACAATAAAAAAAACAACTTGGTTTAACTTGCTTTATGATTTACATACATATGCCTTTGCTTGACTGATTATTTATGCATGTTGTTGACTGACTGTGCGCATCCATGTAACCTGGAAAACTACAAAAGAATCGCTGCTTTTGGAAAAAATAAAGTTGTTTAGTAGAGGTGAGAGATAAAATTGATTCACATAAGCATCAGGATATTTTGTTTGACGATTTTTAAATCTATTTTTTTCCAAATGTAAATGCTTAATTTTAGTCTGTGTTAATATGCCACTTTTAAATGCATTCCAGGCTTTTGAAGAGAGAGTATAAACAGCTGGTTAAAATATATTGCTGAATAAATCCTAAAAACAGACTCACATGTGATGTGTATTTTTCCTGATATAGTCTGTAGGCATCATCATTGTTCATCTTTTTCACTGGAGTTAAAAAGCTAACTAAAGATTGCAAAAATCGGCAATATCGTAGAATCGCAATTTAAATGGAATCGGCACCTAAAACACAGTATAAAATCGAATCGGTAGAAAAGTGTATTGTCCCAGCCCTACTTCACATTAGTTAAGGTTAATCTGAGTACATCATTTTTTCTTTCATCTAATAATAATACATGTCATAATAAAGTGAGTACATTGTATCAAAAGCAATAAACTTTACTTTCTTGGAAGTATTTTTCTGTGACTGGAAGGTCAAGAGCTTTTAAATAAAATAAATTAAGCAAGCAAAAAAAGAAAAAGAAAAAACCCAAAGAAAATAAAATGGACTCTCTTTTGACCAAAACTTCATGCAAATAAAAATTATTATAATAACCAAAAACAACAAAAACAGACCCTGTCTCTGTAAAAAAAAAAAAAAAAAATCCAATAAAAACACACACAACAATAAAAACAATAAATAAAATGGAGTTTATACAGTTCAGGTCACATTTGTGACATTTACTTTCTCCCAGTCATTTCGTACTGACTGTCAAACGTTTGTAACATTTCAGGCTTTTCAACCGTGTTGAAGGATTGCATTTCTTTTGCAAAGTAGTGAACAACACTGTCTGTGAGCGCAGCCTTTTGCTCTGTTTTATTTATATTTAGTTTGCCGACCAAACACCTCAGTAAGTGCTGACTGTCAGGATGAAGGCTCTGCTGCACCTCCCCTTCTTCGTCACCACCACTTTAAAACTTATCGGCTCGTCAGTGTTCATGGGCTCACACCTTGTTCACTCTGTTTAAAACCAAAAATGGGAAACGTTGCTTTCATGCCATCATTCATATTAGTGTTTGCTTCCTTGTTACTTCTCAGGATGCACACTTTAGCTCTCTGTGTGTTCGTGTGCGGCCCTGCCTCCCCCACAAAGATTGAATGACAGACAGATGGTTCACTCCACTCATTCAGCTATAGAGCCAACACACCCCGGTGTTGAGAGATGTACGGAGTGAACCATCTTCTCATCCAGCCTGTTTGGTGGAAAGAGAGGAGGGAAACAAACACGCATGCACATGCCAATTTATCGAGGCCAGCAAACTTATCAAGGACGTTTTTATTTATCGCGCGGTTAATTGATTTATTGATTATCGTGACAGGCCTAAGAACATAACATCATGATTTACAGAAGAGCAAAAGTAACAACTTCCACTTATGAATTATAGAAACTACTTGACAAACTGATGTGCTGCATTTCACATGAGTTCAAGAGTAATCTGAGTACTCCAGTAGATGACTCTATAAATATTGACCCATCAGTGTTTTCAGTGGGGCTGTGGGCACGTCCATGTCACTTATGGGAAAATAAAAACTGTAGAGCGCAGCAAAACTAAAAAATCTGTAATTCTCTTTAACTCGGCCTCATTTGTGTTAGCCTAACCCTCCTGGCGACCCCCCAGAAAAGTCCTGACCATCATTGTTTTGGAGTAAATAGAAAGTGATCATGGCTTTAAATGGAGGCCCTGTGCTGTGTAATTTACAGAATAAGCTCATATAAAGCAGGAAACATGCTGAGTGTCCACCACAGTGTTTGTCAGGGCGGTCAGCAAGCCCTCGGGACTGTTCATAACTTAATTTCACCATAGCTTCATTTGGTTAACGTATCCCTGTCAGAGATGTACAGATCTGACTAACATACAGTGTAATTACAGCCCATTATCGTCTCCCACAGTCAGCGTAAACAGAAAAGTCAACAATAACTCAGTCCTCCCACAGACTCCATTGAGACTGAGCTCCTCTGAACCTCCTTCACATTCAGTCTGTGAGCTGTGGACAGCTCTGTTAAACAGCCATAATCCTGCTCCACAGTGTTTGTTTCTCAAACATTTACCAGACAAAAAAATTAAGTCAGAGAATAAAGGAGCCAGCCCAATGTTTGATTCTTCATCCCATTGTTTTCTCCATCTCTCACAGCTTCTATTTATTTTCTGACCCATTGTGAGGTTCTCTTGCTTATTTAGCTCCATCATAAGGTCAACATTTTCAAATTTCAGTGAGTTTGTGAACAAATGCATGTGAACCAAGGGCATTCCCACCATCAGCTGACACACAGGACTTCAGGGAGCCAAGCATGAAGAGTGGGTTACAGAGGTGAAGACGACCTGAAGGGTGATTAAATCTGTGGCACTTCCTCCCAAAACAGAAAATGTCTACTTTTTTCTGCTGTTTTAAGTTTTTACAGTGTCTTGTTTTTTTTTTTTACCACACTTGTTTTATCTTTATCTTATCTGGTTTATCTTGCTCTGTACGTAGGCTACTTGTAATGTCCGACATCTCTCTCTGTCCCATACTTGTTTAAATATGTTTCCTTCATAGATTATTGTCTATTATTGATTTTTTTTATTTGTGTTGTTGACTGACTGTATGCATGAATGGACACTGGAAAACAACAAATGAATTGCCCCTTGTGGGATAAATAAAGTTGTCTGAACTGAACTGAACAAATTCAGGTTTAGTTGTTCCCACATTCTGCTTTTTTCTGTTTTAATTACCTCCGCCAAGGAGGTTATGTTTTTGGGAGAGTTTGTTTGTCCGTCCGTCTGTGAACAAAATAACTCAGGAGTTACGGATGGATTTGGATGAAATTTTCAGGAAATGTTCAGCATGGGAAAAGGAAGAACCGATTCGATTTTGGTGTTGATCTGGATCAACATCTGGCCGCCATGATGAAAAATGTGATTTTTGTGAATAACTACTGAACTAAAATAGATATCATTATGAATCTAATTGCTAATGGTATGTTTTCATGGTCAATGAATCTAAATATTTCAATGAAATAAAGGTAGGACTAAAATTTATGGTGAAAATCACAATATGGGTGAGGACTGTGGCGCTGGTGGAGGTCTGCACTCTCCAAGTGCTTTTCCATTTTTTTGAGAATTTGTTGTTTTCATACTTTTTGAAAATACACCTCATAAAGAACTGAAATATAACATAAATCAAAAACCAATTCCAGTTGAGAATCGTTGACAGCTCCATCAAAGAATCAATATCATGAGTCTTTTGTCAAAGCCCAAGCAACAAGCAACCCTCAAGTGGCCCGAAATCATCGTGATTGGGACTTCAGGTCCGGCAAGAAAAACAGAAAAAACAAACACTAACAAATTCTTACAAAAATTTAAATATTATTACATACATTGAATGCAACATGTTCTGAAAGGTTACTGTTTAGCAAATTACTTTTAATGCACTTTAAATATGACCAAAAGATGGTGTTTTTAATCTGTACCTTATGTTCATACGCACCCTAATATGTGTTTGCATTTACCTGTCAATATGTGTTGAAGCTTCTGTTTGAAGTGTAAAATTTAAAGAAACAGTATTTAAGCAGAAGTTTAGATCAGTGCTGCTCTTTTAGTTTGTATCTTACAGTTTGTTATCTATTTGTGTTTCTTTTGAGTGGTTAACTTTTCTCACTGTCTGCCAAAAATGTCCGGCCCAGCTCATGTCCTGAGTCTGAAAATCTGTCCTGACTGAATTTCTAATTGAGTAGTTCTGGAGTAAAGTGTCACCCCAAAGAAGCTGTAAAGCTGTGAAAGATGTCTGCACAGAGAGGTGGAGACGTTCTCCATGGCTGCTCTTTGTTTTCAGGGCTGCTTCACTGTCAGCTCCCGAGACTTTGCACAGTGACATAGACAACACTACCTAGATCTGCAGACCTAGACTAGACCACTCAGAGGAAACGAGGCTTCACCATCAGCAGGAGTCGAGCCCACGTCTCGGTCTGTGAGGGGATGAGCCCCTGGAGGCTGGTTTGACTTGATACTGCAGAGGACTGTCTCCTAGCTTTAGTACTGTAAACTTAGAAAGGTGACTTTAGATAGAACTTTAATGTAGAGCTACAGCATTCAGAATACACTACAATGAATGATTAACTTCCCCCTTCTTTTCTCTTTGGCTGTTGACACCATGAGGGATCTTTAAATGTATTACTATTTTTGTTTGTTTAACTTTGTATTTTTTATTGATTTATTGTCTTAACTGTACAGCTGTTTAATGCCTCTAAGTCTGTTCTTCTATTTTATTTTATTTATTCTTCGGTGCAGCGCTCTGGTCCAAGGTGCTTTACAAGGTGCGTCCATAAATAGCCTACCTGTTTGGCCGCCTGGCGTCGGCCGTCGGTCGGTGACGTCACGTCCGCTCGAGTTTTACCGCGATCTTATCATATATCCCATAGGGTGTATAAGCGGACATTATTCCAGCTGTGTCCTTTTCACTCACTTATCAAACACAAAACTCTGCAGCTGATGATGCAGCAGCATCCTCTGTGAGTTTACTGCGGTCCGTCTGCAAATGTCCTCACTGAGATTAGTTCCGTCTATGCGGAAGTCATCCGCCCCGTAGTCCGGATGAATAACTGCACCGTCACACGTACACACACCGCTGATTGGCTGATGCTGCACAGCCACGCACAACATTGCCGGAAGAGATCAACTTTTTTTTAACTTTGACATCTCGCGACGAGTGAAGTGAAGAGGGTTAGCCCATCACGGCTGTACATTGACTTTGAATGGAGAGTGATCGCCGAGGTAGTACAGGTAGCGTCCGGTGTGAACGCACCTTAAGAACGAGAGCTGGTGAAGACCAAAAGGGATCTCTGTTTGCAACATAACTCAAAAAGTTATGGATGGATTTCAATGAAATTTTCAGGAAATGTCCGAATTGTGGCAAGGAACAAATGATTTGATTTTGGAAGAGATCGGGATCATCTTAAAACCGCCATGATGAAAAATGTGATTTTTGTGAATAACTACTGAATTAAAATAGATATCATTATGAATCCAGTTGCTAATGGTATGTTTTCATGGTCAAGGAATCTAAATATTTAGATTAAATAAAGGTAGGACTGATATTTATGGGAGTGCTTTCCTAGTTTACAACAGTTACCAGGTGAGGGTTTTTCATTCAAATTTGTAACTATTATTACAATAGATTACAATAGATTATAGGTCAGATAAGATGCTGATTATAGGTTTGGTAAACTTTTGTACACTCATTCAAAAAGCGTGTTTTGCTCTTTTTGTCCCTTAAACCCACCCGTAGACAACATGCAGATCGTTATGTCAGCCTCCACAGAGGGGAGACCCATGGTACAGAGATATAAAAAGATTTTTCTATTTTTTGGAAAAGTTGACGCTTTTTAGGTCACTTTAATATTTATTTAATTAACATTCTGATGCTGGCTGGTAAAAAGACCAGAACCAGAGACTGGCTGTATCCTGACACTCCCACTACTGAGGGGTGGGAGGATACAGAAATCTATGTCATGGAAGAATCACCTTCTCCTTCGATTACAAGCAGATAAATTCTCATAGCTCTGGTCAAAATGGACAACATACAGAAATCAGCGACAGTAACTTTTCTGGATTTCAGCAAACAACAAAATGGATTATTCAGAGATGTAACCTTGATGTTAATCCCTTTAAATTGTATAGATGGCCATAGAATCATATATATAAATATATATAGCACACTGTATACTGTATTTGTCTAGTACACCAATGTTTGTTTGTTTTTTTAAATTCCATGAGAGGAAAGAAGGGAAACTATTGAACCATCTCACTATGTTATTTCTTTTATTCATTCATTCATTCATTTTCTATACCCGGCTATCCCTTTCGGGGTTGCGGGGGGCTGGAGCCTATCCCAGCTATCATCGGGCGAGAGGCGGGTACACCCTGAATCGGTCGCCAGTCGATTGCAGGGCCACATAGAGAGACAGACAACCATTCATGCTCACACTCATACCTAAGGACAATTTAGAGTTACCAATTAACCTAATGAGCATGGTTTTTGGTCTGTGGAAGGAAGCCGGAGTACCCGGAGAGAACCCACGCAAGCACGGGAAGAACATGCAAACTTCACACAGAAAGGCCCTCCCGACCTGGAATCGTACCGGGAACCTTCTTGCTGTGAGGCACGTGCTCTACCAGCTGCGCCACCCGTTATTTCTTTTATATTATTTTAATTTAACCTTTATTTAACCAGGAAAAGAAACTCATTGAGATTAAAAATCTCTTTTACAAGAGAGTCCTGGCCAAGATAGGCAGCAGCACAATTTACAAAGTTTCTTACATTCACAAACAACATTACTCACAAATACACAAGACCTGTAAAACACTTAATGTACAATAAATAAAGACATTTGACAGGCTGGATTATTAAAGGAAGCAAGATCATCCGTCGACACATCTGCAGCCAGATGCCTCAGTATTTACATCATTTGACATCCTCTTAAAAGTGTCCAATGAGACCAGCTCATTCAGTTTCAGGTCTTTTTGCAGCTCATTCCAAGCAAAAGGAGCAGCAAATTTAAAGGCCTTTTTTCCCTGCTCAGTTCAGACCTTAGGAACAGACAACGAGGAAATTCTGGGACTGGAGATTATAAGATCCTGAAGTCCTTTGACTGATGAAGGTCAGAAGATATGAAGGGAGAAGACCTAAAATCCCCTTATAAATGAGAATGTGCCAATACATAAGTCTACATGTAGACAAATAGGACCATCCTACACGTGAATACAAGACACAGCGATGAGTGAAGGATTTTAAGTTTGTGATGAACCTCAGAGCTCCATAGTATCCAGGGCTTGTAAACTCTGAGCCGAGGCGTGCATGTACAGCACATCACCATAATCAAATACAGACAGAAATGTGGCAGCAACAAGTCTCTTTCTGGATTCAAAAGAAAGACATGATTTGATTCTAAAATAAAAACCCAGTTCTAATTTTAGCCTCTTTACCAACTGCTGTATATGTGATGCAAAAAAGAGGGACTCTTCTATTGAAATGCTAAGAAATGTGTAGGTCAAAATGTAAGTTAACATGATTACACACTCCTCTGTTAAGACAGTTATAAACTGAAAAGACAAACAGGAAAGAGGATCTTCTGAGAGAGACAAGTCAGACACAAAGACTCCATAAAAACAGAGGAAGAGAGTCATGTTTGTTTTAGAGGAACTGCATTGGAGGGAAAAAGACTCAGTCATTGTGCAGCAGAAAATATGTTAAAATACCTCAATAAAAAAAATTGAACAAAAAAAGCCTTTTCTAACTGAATAAAACAAAAACCAAAGCTTTATGGGGATGATTGTTCACCTATTTTGATGGACTTTACATACAAATAGAAACATTACATCCTATTTTCACCGTTTCACTTTTAAATCGATGTTTGATGACATGAGTGTCGGTCACTTCTGTTGAACTAAATTTATGTTTTTACAGAGCAGCTGTGACCAAGGCGTGAAACAAGGACAAACTACTACGACCAAATCATGACGGGATGGATAATTAACTCAGCCTGAGCCTCATTAGTGCGTGTGCAGGGTTTTCCAGATGTGACGTTTTAATTTGGGTAAACAGTGCGAATAAAAACATCAGGAGCAGAGTTTTGGCGAACGCCGTTGTAAATGGATTTCATTAGAAGGTGAAGTGCTCTGAGGTCGGACCACACCTTCTCACCTCTCTTCCTCCTCCCTTAGGCTCATCTTCCTCTTCACTCGCTCTCTCTCTCTCTCACCTACGCAGGGTGTCTCTCGCCCGGTCTTGCGGGTTTGGCAGGGCGAGATGTTATTGTGCTTTGTGGTTGTGGAGGAATGAAGCGAATGAACCTCCAGCATGCCGAGTCATCAATCAGGGAGAGCCGTCACCTAAATCATGATACAGTCATCATGGGGGGTGCACGGGTGTGTGTGAGTGTGTGTGTATGTGTGTGTGTAAAATGTCATCACAACAATCAGAGGAGGGAATAAAACTCCTCCAGGGTGAGAACATTTTTCCACTCCTCACTTCTTTTAAGGTTATTCAGTTCAAGCCAACAGTCATTAATTTTATCGTCTAATGTCAGTTCTTCTAAAATTATATCATTAAACACTCAGCTTGGAAACAATAAAGATAGCATCTGAGGCTGTGAGCGGGTTTATCTATGGCTGCCTCCCTGCAAAATTAAATATTTGTATAACAATCTGCGGTTGACTTCGTGGCTGCAGGACAAATAAGCCGGAGAAAACTGGACAATTGGAAACAATTAACTTCACTAATCCTGTTTAAATATGTAGATTAGTACATAGTTGTATAAGAGCAAATATCTTCATGTGGTTCCTGTGTTTTTTTTGTTTTTTTTTCCAGCTTGAAGTGTTTAAGGTGTGCTCACTAAAAATAAAGACAATTAAGATTGTCGTCCATTCAACTTTTAATGAACTTTTCAGCTGTTGTAACATTATAGCAAACATATAAGGTGTTCTAAGGCTAATGAAACCATCGTTGTTAATGTTAACGTTGACTGTTGACTAAGGTGGACAGATTTAAGCGATGAAATCAGGGGACATTTCCAACTCAGTTTTTAAAAAATTAAAGTTAACTAGATCATATTAAGAAACTCGGATAGTTTCACTTAAATGTATATTACATCTATAGAAAGTGTGTTTTGATTTTAGTCTACATTTCATTTCAATTTCACAGTGACATATTTTCTTTTTTCACCTTAATTTACTTCTTTATTTCGGCGAAAATTTTTCCACAAAAGAAGCTCAAATCAGTGATAATAAGCCAACCTGGCAACCATGGCTCCTGTGCAGTTGGGTGATAATCATGTGAGATTCATCCAGACAGAAGAGCAAGCCCAAAGTCACTTTAATGAGCCAACCTGGCAACACAATAACTGTTGTCATAGTCTGCGCTCAGCCTGCTCCTTCACGCCTTCTGCCTCCTACACAGCTGTAGTAATAACCTTTTTTCTCGTAGACTCACAATAGTCAAACACTGAAAACAGGCACATTTTCAGGGACAGCTTTAACCGGGGACAGGCCACCCAAAACAGGGACTGTCCCCGGAAATCACCAGATTCTTGACACTAATGTTAGCAGCTAACTAGCCAATTAGCTTATGGAGATGACTGTCTCTCTTCGTCAGACATTGAATCAGCCACGACGTGCTTCCTTTTCCTGCAGATTTTCACATTCTTTTCTTTGGTAAAATGCTCCAAAACTTTCAAGCTCTGTTGCCAGTTAGCCATGATACCGTTTGGGTAAAACTCTTCATCAGGGCTGACCCAGATTATCACGACTGCACACGTGTCAAGGACAGTGGCGTTTGCTGGTCAGTCAAGGAGGGGCAGCTAATTGCTTTTCCGGCCTACATCATATATTTGTTGATTTATTTAAATGTGAATTCTACCCTCCGTTCCTTCTTAAGAAAATGATCTGTGACCCTGTGACACCCAACTAGGTGTCTTTTCCAGGGATTTTGCCAGTGTTCTCTCAATGGCCAGCAGAGCTAGACTGCTTAAATGGCCTTGGCCCATTGTGTTGCGGGTGTAAGACTTGAGCCGCTTTAAACAGGAGAAGCTTCTCTCCAGAACAACTGAATGTAAAACTTAGAAGATGCTCTGGTGGAGGGTTACACTTCAAGATCGCTGATTGGCTCATTTCACTGTCAATCAAAAAGAGATTCGGCCTCAGACAGATCATCCAATCATAATGCAGAAGCCGAGCGTCCAGGCCAGCCCACTGCCTCATAGACCCCCAGAGACGCTGAGCGTCCGATGGGCGGGACAAAGCCCAGCATTTATCCAATGACCATCCACTTTCCACAGTGGAACAACCCACTCTACGCTTCCCCATCGAAGTCAGAAGACGCTCAGCGTCCGACCGTGTTAAAGCGCTGAGACGCTGCAGGGATAAATGTGAAGGAAGTCGTGCCAGTTACCTGTGATAAGTATCTGATTCTGAACAAAAGATGAAGGTATTCAAGCGCAAATTTAGTCAATGAAATGTACACACAGCAGTACATATCACCACTTTTTTTGGGAACATTTCAGGGGAAGCTGAGCTTCCCTTGCAGTCTTGGAGCGATCGCCACTGGTCAAGGACAGAAAGGCAGACGAGACAGCAGAAGGTACATCAGCAGTTTAGTGAGAAAATAATGCTTAAAAAACCAAAGCATTGATTATATAGTTAATCGTTGATCATTTTGATCCTGGACTTAGGACTCGTCGACTAATGGTGGCAGGCCTAGTTGATATCATGCATCCTTATTAAAAACATAAAATAGTAGAGGTGTGAAGAAATATTGATACAACAATATATTGCAAGATTTCAACCTCCAATAGGATATTGGTAATTAAAATTTTAATATGGATTTTTTGTAAAAATAAAGACTATTTTTTTCAGAATTTGAAATAAAATACAACTTATAAATATGTGTGCACAGGTTTTTTCATGCAGCCTATTCAGTTCAGACAGTCTTTTTTTTACTTAAAGCTCTTTGTTCCTCATGTGTTCAGTTACAGTTTGAGCTGCACTGCAGGTTAGGATGATTTAAATACATTGTTATAGTGAAAACAAGAATAATTTCTTTACAACATTAGTTTAAGTGACTTGATGCACTCTGTGTTTTCAGGTAAAGTGTATGTATGCAACACTGCATTTGACATGTTTTAGAAACAATAAAATAGAAAAGTTGTTTTCAATCAAACAGTTTTGACTTGATTTGTACTTTCAGTTTTGAGTGATGTTTTGTGATTTACATAAACACCATCTCTATTTTTTTCTTAGTTAACTATAGAATATCAAAATATATCACAATATTGTGATGTCGTATCGTGATATGTATTGTATCGTGTGGTTCTTGCCAATACTCATTCCTATAAAATAGCCACCATAGAACAAAAACATGGTCCCAACATGTCAAATCTAAGCACGCTAGATCTACTGAGGCCAAAGGCTCCAGTAAATCCACATCCTGACGTGTTATGAAGAACTGAAGGTTTCTTAAATAAACACCTTCTGATCAGCTTATTGGATGGGCATGTTTCCCGAATCTTATCCCAGATTATCAGTGTAAGTAAATATCATTACACAGATATATATTACAGTATTTTGCTGTGTAATACTGTGTCAGTACTTTATGCCGCTTAACATTTAACTCTGACTGTTCTTTCTATAACAGACAGTAAAGCTGGTCCATGTTACAGGCTGATAATTAATATAAAAACACTAAAACAACTCTCTCTGCATGTAACAGTGATGAACAGGATTCTCTCCACGTCCAAACAAAAACACGGAAACTGTCGGCTTTAAATCAAAAGTGAAAATGTTCCTGTGATTTATCTCCATCCTTCTTCTCATAAGTTCTGAGCTCAGACCAAACTAAACAAAGAGTTAATCAGAGTTTAATGAGCTTAGAACAATGTGTGTTTGTGAGCCTCAGTCTGAGGTCAGCTGTCATGCTGTCAGTCATTCCCAGCATGCTTTGAGGCGAGGCTGCAAAAACAAACTGTAGTCAGGAATGACAGATTACACTAACAGCACTGACAGAGAGGACTAATACCCTGAAAACAACACAGTTCAGTCAGAGACGAGGCTACACCGTTAATAACTTTGTTTTTGCTTGTTTTTTTATTCTATTTTATTTTATTTTATTGCACTCCAATGCAACAGAAGGATATTATTGTTACACCCTGTGCTGCCTCGCCCTGCTGTTACTGAGTCTCTAAGTTTCATACAGTAAAGGCCATGAGCAACAAGCAACGTACTTTTATTTTTAGGGCGGTAGGCTTCAGAAATCTCTCATATTAAAGTCAGAAGTTTGATATTGTTCAAATAACCTCCAGGATCAGCAAAGCAGAGAGCGCCTCAATGTGACTGTGTAGATTTAAATGCATAAGTTTATTTCAAACATTTAAAAGTTATCACACGGGCTGCACCAATCACAACTTTCTGGCTGATCATTAATCTTTAAAAAGCCTGACCTGCCAATAACGATTTTTTTTATAACTGACAGCAAACACCTTCAGTGTTCCAATCTTTTTTTTTTTCTTTTCAAACACTCCTCTTTATTGAATTTTTGGCACTTAATTGATTTTTTCATTTGTTACAATGAATGCGTGCATCTTGACATTGGCAAATCATGTCACCAACATAAGTTATGAGGTTGTTCACAATGGACAACATAAGGGCAGTAAGTGCAATCATACTGCATAATATAGGTATGCATATCTATAAACATACATATATACATATATACGTACATAAGGGCCCCTAGAGAAAAAAAAAACAGAGGCAAACATATGCGCCCATACCAGCATGAAGTAGAAAAATATTTAAAATAAAAGTAAAGTCAAAACATAACAATAAAAAAGCTTAAACAACACCTTGTTTTAACTGCACATGACGTAGTTCTCTGAATTATACATGAAAGTTTTGAATATTTCTGTCAAACAACTAAATCATATCAGTTCCTTCAGTCTTTAATTTTCCACATTTAAAAAAAAAAAACCTGATCAGCAGGTTGTACTGCAGCTCTGTTTTGAGCCTCCTACCAAAAATAAAGTGCACAGTAGTATTTTGCTTTTACAAATAAAGGAAATCACACGGTTTGAGGTAGTTATTAAAATAAATCACAGGACAAACTAACAACACAACTAAAACCACTAATAAAGAGTCCAGAGTTTTCTGTTTCCTTGTAGTGCAAAAAGAAAAAATGCCCAAATGCAGCATCTTTGTGGCTTTAAATGTAAAAACACCAGAGGAAAAAGCTAGTGGCTCACTTTCAGACCTTTGAGGAGGTGGATAAGTTCAGTCTATCATGTGAGGATCAGCTGATCTCCAAAATTAAAGAAATCTCCGCTGATCAATCGGTGCTTATTTAATTATCACTTGAATAAATGTTACATGTCTGAAAAGGAGTGAGTAGAAACCAAAACTTATTAAATCCCATCCCTTCCCCATCAATTAATAACCAATTATTTAGCTTATGCATCTGACAGGGTTCCTAAACATTATTGAAAGTTGATTTTAAGATGTTTTATTTCCCAGACTGATAAAAGACCAAACAGATCCAAAGAAAATAAACTAAAACAGTTGATGTGGAACGTATCAGAAGCTTCCACCAGGTTTCAGTCATTACATTTTCTTTCTTTTTAACTTTGACTTTTCTTTGTGCAGCAGATCCTGTCCTGTCCTGGGGAACATGCTTGTTAGGAGGCCTCATCACGGGCATCATCAGCCGTTGCTCACTGTTGCGCCCTCGGTCTGTTCCTGAACCGTCGAAGCGAGTGTGACCTGCAGCAGCCGGACGTGAGGAAACTGCCCTCCTGTTGCTTCAGCTCCAGGTTTTGAAAGCTGCTGGAGATGAAGACAGTTGTTGTCGTTGATGCCCTGTGGTCAGGTAGTTCTGCAAAACATCGTCTCCATTTACGGGACGAGGTTGAACGGATTGGCAAACACGCCAAACAGGAAGTTGAGGGTTTTAAAGGTGCTCGCTAAACACACCTGACGCTCTGGTTGGAATCAAGCTCGGCGTCAGCGGGGGAAATCTGTTACCTAACGCTCCGTGAGTAGGATGGCAGCCAGGAGGGATCATTCAGATTCTTCACAGGTTTTAGTTTTTAGGAACAATCAGTGCAGTGCTGTTACGTCGTCCAGCTGTCGTGTGTTTATTAATTCTCTTTTCAAGAATGCCCAAAGATCTTAATGCTCTTAGGGCTGCTGCTCAGTGCCCAGAGCCAGCCAACCAGAAAAACCCATTCAACACTATCCAAGGCCATCCAAGGCCATTCCAGGCCACCTAAGGCCATCCAAGACCATCCAAGACCATCCAAGGGCATTCAAGGCCATCCAAGGCCATCCAAGGCCATTCAATGCCATCCAAGACCACCCAAGACCATCCAAGGCCATCCAAGCCATTCCAGGCCATCCAAGGCCATCCAAGACCATCCAAGGCTATTCAAAGCCATCACAAGCCATTCCAGGCCATTCCAGGCTATCCAAGGCCTTCCAAGGCCATCCAAGGCCATCCAAAGCTTTCCAGGTTCTTCCAGATCATCCAAGTCCATTCCAGGCTATCCAAGGCCATCCAAGACCATCCAAGACCATCCAAGGCTATTCAAAGCCGTCACAAGCTATTCCAGGCCATTCCAGGTCATCCAAGGCCATTCAAGGTCATTCCAGGCTATCCAAGGCCATTTCCAGGCTATTCCAGTGGAGCTGCTGCCATGCTGTGACGATAACATTTCTACTTTTGGACTTAAAGGTCTAAAGTCCAGAGTAAATCCACAGAAACTTTGGTTTGATGTTAAAAATGTTCAGATTAACATTTTTCTGTTCTTTTTCTTTTGCTAACAAAAATGGACCAAAGCAGCCAAAACGAGCTTAAAGGTCACTAACTCTTTCTGTGCTTCGTAAAATCAGACTTTCTGAACTTTGAGACCAACGGGTGGTTTTCTCAAGAATCAAAGATCCAAAATAAACCAGCTCATGAGTTTTGATAGATAGGGATGCACCAGATAGGACTTTTGCCAATATCTGATATTTTTAATTCATTATCATCAATACTGACATTTCAAGCTCAGTACTAAACAAAACTGGACTAATTTCTTTAACTGTAAAATAAGATACACAGCAGGGTACTAGAGAAATAGCAGAAAGAGACTTACAAATGAAAAAATAAGTAATTAAAATAAAATAATAAAAATAGCATAAATACAACTAAAATGAAAATAAAGGAAAAAATTAAGTAAACAGGTTGCAACATGCAGAGCCTTTAAGCAATAGCAACTTCTTTATGAGGGAAAATAAGTTAATTTAACGTTAATTTCTTCAATAAACTCTAATAGCTCCTAAAACAAATAATGCATCCAAATCAATTTAGTTATGAATTATTAACCTTGTTAAAGAGGACATATCATGCTTGTTTCTCCTTTTCACTATGCCAGACTAGGATGCCTGTAAAGCATTTCTGCCCTCAGTACAAGTCATTTAGTTCCTTCATTGCCCCACAATAGCGTTCTCAAAATCCTCATTTTAGGCCGTTATCACGCTCTCGTTGAAACATGAGGATCTCAGGATGACCTACAGTTACCTTGCAACGTCACAGCCCTTTGTGCTCTGATTGGTCAGTTCTATCGGGGGTTGAGCCAGCCTGTCCTTCTTCTTCTACTGTATTTTCCGGCAGGCTCAAAGCAGCGACCGCGTATTGAGTCCCCCTACAGGCCAGAGCTGGTAATGAGTGAGTGTGAGCTAGGGATCTATATACTGCTGCTGGTGGATGTGTTCCTCGGTGATGGTTTTGTGGCTAACAGACATCACAGAGGAGGAAGTGTTTTATCAGATTACTCCAATAAAAAGAAAGGTACCTCATGTCGTCACGACGATTTAAATCTCGCGGACATCTCGCAATGACCTATTTTCAGAGGCATCATCGTTCTAGGATATCAGAAAAAATACAATATCTCATTTTTTGAAAATTAAGGGGGTGTAAGGTCTTGTTTTCAAATTTATTGTATTATATGAAAGTATTAAATCATGCATCAGCATGATATGTCTCCTTTAAAGCTGTAATAACCTCACCCCAAAAACTCCACTTTGCAACTTATATTTTAAGAATTGCATATTTTAAGTTTTTCCCTATCGAAAAAACAGGGGTTTTTATTGCAAAAAGTGCAAAAAAACAAATAAAACTTAAAAAATTATAAAATATGGGGTGCTGGTTTGGCAGAGTGGTTAGCAACCAGGCACCCCATGTACTTGCTTCTGCCGGTCCAGGTTCAAATCCCTCCTGTGACCAGTTTGCAGAGTGTCTTCCCGTACTATCTCAGCCCCTTTCACAAGCCTACCCACTCTCCCTCTCCTAACAATAAAGGCACAAAATGCCCAAAAAATACATTAAAAAAAAATAAAATATTTTATATCTATGGTGCTTCAAGGATGAAGTGGAAATGAGACTCTGACTGAGGTGGAGGTTTACACAGTATTAGCTATTGATAATATTTACACCCCAGATGTGAACATATCTATGACAGGGGGTGGACGTATACAAAGTATTAACTATCATCAATATTCACATGAAAGATACGACTATTACAGTAAAACAGTAACAGTATATTTTTGTGAGGAACAGATTTAAAACAAGAAAAACAGCGTTTAACTGTTGCAGAAATGAAACCTGTGATGGTAACTCTGGTTAACTCATTTTTTGTAATTGATGAAATCTCTCAAACATTAAAATTATTTGTATTATTTTAGTGGTTGTTGCTTGTTGTTGTCATTGAGAATCAAAAAGAATTTGAGACCAGCAGTGTTGATGACGGCTGTTTTATTTTATTATTATTATTGTTGTTGTTGTGTGCCCCTTTTAGTGCCTAAAAGGAGCAGATAATATAAGATTGTTCTTCTTTCTGTTACTTTTCATTCAATTATATGCTAATATGCTTGTATGAAAATGTTTTATTTCAGAAATATGAATGAAATAAATCAATAACTGCTAAAGTTTGTCTGATCAGAGGCTCACTCAAACACTCAGATGTTTGCTCTCAGCTGGACGTCCACATTAAACCTTTTTTTTTATTCCTTACAGAACGATGTTGTGCTGTCGTCATTAATCCCCCTAAACGTGGTTTTGATCTGATGGAATTAGAAACTCTAATCCAGCTGCACTGCCGGCTGCCAGTCAGTGATCAGCACAGGCAGAGCAAACGCTGAGCTGCCTTTAAAAAGGAATAAAACTTTAAATAGGAATAAAACCCTGAAACAAAGAGCAGGGGCTGTGAGGCTGCTCGTGTTTACACCTCGGATTCCTCCTGTTTGCATGATCACTGCTGTATCGGCAGCCCTGTGGTTAGCCGCGGTCCTGTTCAGTTAGCAGAGTTTTCTCTGCAGCCCACAGCTGTAATTGTGGTTCAGAAACAATCTGTGGAAAACAAATAAACTGCTCAGAGCGAGGCCTCTCTGCTTGCTTTGAAGAGTCGCTAATGTGCTGACGGACTGAATCAATAAAAACTCAAGTAATGTGCACTTAAAGTGCTCATTAGCCTGTCAAACGCTGCGGTCGGCTGATGGATGGCGAGCCGCCTCTTCTCTTTAATTAAAGGAAAGAGCCGACAGCCAATCAGGAGGCGCGTTGAGACTCGAGCCGTTGGCGTGTGCAAGGCGTGATGTCACGGCGTGCTGCCTCTGCAGGTGTACAGCAGCAGCATGAGGAGTGATGTAACTTCATCTGTCAGACAGCGACACCTTCGATAGTCTCAGGTTTGTTTCTGTGTTAGCATAAAGGAGGTGGCAGTGGTGCGGTGCGATCAAACCCACAGCTGTTAAAAAACGATCAAACAAGCGAACGGGGCTCAAACCAGGAGCTCCAACTGGATTTAAAACACAAAACGAGAGGCTGGAACAGATGGAAAAACTGAAGCTAACAGAAAATATATGAACATTTGCACTAGCGATGGGTAAGGTTGGGAAATTAATCAAAAAATAATTGTATAATCTATAATCTAAGTAATTTCAGTCATGTTGATTATTTTGATTATTTTCCCTGTGTAAGTCACGTGACTGCGCCCCCTCCATACAGTCTGTCTTCACTTTTGCCAAGAGCGAAGGACGCACTGCCATCATGGAGGAGACCAGCAGCAATTTATCAGCGGATTTTGTAGCCAAGAAAAATCTTGTCTCCATTGTTTGGGCACATTTTTGGTTCTGTGCAGTGGACATCGAGCAGAAAGAAGGTAAGTGTAAATACTGCAGGGAGACCGTTTAGTAGATGACCATCGGTATCACCACTAATTTGTTCCAGCTTAGCATAAAATAATCGTTCATTAATCATAATCTAGTTAAGGGCTTCAATTAACCGTGATTTTGAGATTAGCAAATATCGCCCAGCCCTCGTGATGGATCTGTGTAACTGGACACTCGACTATACTAAATGTTAAAGTAACTTAAAATTAACGAGCAACTTCATCTATGGAACAAACCGAACAAAACCACAACATTTTAGGAAGTTTTCTACAATTAGTGAAAGTTCATATTAAAAGTAAGTACTTGGTTCACACTGATCATTTATTAGATACAGACACAGCCATGTCTTTTGATAAGTTTACTTGATGACGGCTAGCATTAGCATTAGCCCCAAAACTGCTTCTGTTGCAGCTCGAGCTTCATATAAGGAGTCACAGAGATGGAAAACTGACATTTAAAGCCTTATTAGAATGGATCAATACACAGCAGGAGACAATCATGGCCACACACGGAGAGTCAAGTTCATCTATTCAGCATAGACAAATGATCACGTCCATTCAGTTCCACACAACATCGGCAACCATGGTCAAAACATACATGTGCGTTAGCGAGGCCGGTGACGATAACCAATAAATCAATTAACCGCACGATGAATAAAAACGTCCTCAATAAATTGACACATGCATGCACATTTGTTTCCCTCCTCTCTCTCTTTACCAAACAGGCTGGATGACAAGAGGGTTCACTGTGTGCAACTGTCTCAACATCTGGGTGCGTTGGTTCTACAGCAGGATGAGCGGAGTGAGCCATCTATCAGTCATTTAATCTTTTTGGGGGAAGCGGGACCACCCACACACAGAGCTGAAGTGAGTGTCGTGAGGAGTAACGAGGAAACAAATACTAATATGAAAAGGCAAAAGGGGTGGTTCCTAAGCTGAATGCCACAGCCCCTGTGTGTGAATATTTTGGTTTTACACAGAATGAACAAGGTGTGAGCCCATGAACACCGATAAGTCGATGTGTCGAATTTGTTTAAAAGTAGCAGCGAAGATGAAGGGGAGGTGCAGCGGAGCCTTCGTCCTGACAGTCGGCGCTTACTGAGACGTTTGATCTGCAAAGTAAATATAAATAAACAGAGCAAAATGGTGCACGCTCACAGACAGTGTCGTTCGCTACATTGCAATAGAAATGCAACCCTTCAATACGGTTGAAAAGTCTGCATTTCGGGAAATGTTACAAACATTTGACACACAGTATGAATTGTCTGGGAGAAAGTACATGTCACAAACAATTAAGGAACTGTATAAACTCATTTTTATTAATTGTTTTTTTTTGTGTGTGTGTTTGTTTTTATTGGAGTTTTGTTTTTTTCTTTACAGAGACAGGGTCTATTTTTTTATTAGTATAATGATTTTTATTTACATGCAGTTTTTCCTTAAGAGAGTCCATTTCATTTTCATTGGTTTGCATAATTTATTATATTGTTTAATTTATTTAAAAGCTTTTGACCTCCCAATTACAGTTAACTACTAAGAAATTAAAGTTTATTGCTTTTGATACGGTGTAATTATTTTATTATGACAAATATTATAACTATATTAAATAAAAAAATGTTTTAAAATTATATTAACAATAATATCGTTAATCAGCATAATAATAATTTTTTTGACAATTACCGTCCAGCAAAATTTGTTATCGTGACAGGCCTAGTGTTAGCCTGATCACAAGCTGATCAGAGAGTTAGCCCTGAGTCCCTTTTAACAAAGTGGAGCCACTTTTCCAGTTTGGCCCGATCATCGGATGCTTCATTTCACTGTCACTAGAGCTGGGCGAAAACTCAAACTGTAAACTTTGAAAAATGTAAAAGTGTACAAAGTAATTAGAAAAGTGCCTCAAAGTGCAAGCAACAAAATGCCTGAGGTAACAGAAACTCAACAGGTAACTCATTCATGCTGCTACTACCACCGACAACAACCGCCTTCAGACACGATTTGCAGCGAGGTGTTGTTTGGTGTTCGTCAGACGCTGCAAAACCAAACCAATTCCAAATTACGGACATTGAGGGTCCTTTCTTGGGCAGGAGCCCCTCTTTCTCCTCGCCGGGTACGGCTGCAGCCGCCATGTTGTCTATGTTGTTTATGCACTTGATGTCTCGGAGGGAGGAGAGTGACATACTGCAGGAAGTGCAGTACGGAAAGCCTCGGGTCCTCGCAAATGTGAAATGAACGGGTTGAATTAAAAAAGAAATTGTTAAACTCGAGTTTCAGGAAAAACAAATCGTATCGATTTTTTGTCCAGGCCTAACTGTCACTAAACTCCCAGAGCAGCCACAGGATCTCAGGAGGACAAGGGCAGACTGAAGACAGGATTGCCGTCAGCGTGAGTTCAATGAAATCCTGAAGCTTTTCCCTGAGGTCAGCAGCTCTGCTCATCGACCCAAAGCTCATCTCAGCAGCTGATGACGTGAACAGCCTGATGCACAGCCCCTCACTAAACAGGCACAGATGCTCTCGTGTTGAGGAGTGCTCTTGTGAAATGATCATATTCATAATCATGGAAACCACAAAGGTCAAAGTTCGACCTCAGACAGACCCCTTCTTCCTGTTATTCCTCTGAACAACAGAAACACGGACGATAAGTATCTGCTGCACAAAGTAAAACTCACCACAGGATATTTGAGGGAGTCTTGTTTCTAAACCCCGACACAGAGACACTTATGAGGACTCACTGTGTTTTCATCAGCTGCCTGACAATGACATTCAGATTCAGTCAGCTGATGAGGTAACTAAACCTGTGCACAGAGGGTAAAGCAGTAAAACCAACATTCATATGATGACGACAGTCTGTGATTTAGATAGGGGTGTCAAAAAACATCAGTTTGGTGTTGTTGGTTTTTTAAAAACTCTGTCACTCACAACTTCTCTCACTCTGAAACATCCACACATTTTCACAAATACACACAGACATGTTCTGACACACCCACTGACATTTTAAGTAGTGCTGTCAGTAGGTTTAAAAAATTGAGAGACAAATTATGACCTGTAATTAATTAATCTAATTAATCTATTTTATAATCTCACTTTAAAAAATGCTGAAAAAAGCCTCAACTTCAGGTATTTTCATTGAAATTCATCAGATTATTGTGGCAGATCAACAGGAAGTGACTGCATGTTTGAAAACAACAGCGGCGTGTAAAAGTGATCTCTGTGGATACAGAAAGATCTGCAGTTTTACCAGAAATGGACCTGATCTGCAGTTTTACAGTGGATACAGAAAGATCTGCAGTTTTACCAGAAATGGACCTGATTTCTCCTTTAAAAGAGGAGAAAAGAACGTCACTTCAAACTATTCTTATGGAAATCATGATTTTGGTCTTCTCCTGACCGGAGATCACTGCTGGGAAAGATGCGGAAATGCTGCGCTAACAACTCTGAGCCGTAGTCATGGTTACCCTACGATATCAAACTTGCCCTCCACAGAAGTTTACCAGGAGAACTTGGTGGGTTTGTCTTTGACGAGATTCATGTGACATGTGGCAGATGACACCTCTGTGTGGAATCATTTAGTGTGAGATAAGACGATAGTCTAAGGACTGAAGCACTCATAGTTTAAGGTAACGGCTAACAACAGGGTGCAGCTACAATGTCATACTGTGGCTTGATGTGATTAGTCTGTAAGGAGTGTGACATGCAGACTGATCGTCCAATCACCAGCTGCCCTGGTATTTTAAGGTGTTACCCTCTGAAATACCAAAACAGTGAAATCAGATTAAAAATTAGATTAACAGGGTATGTGAGCAGGAAAGCTTCTTCATCCCTGTTGATGGTGTCTGTCAGAATCATTTAATGGATTGGGATAAATCAACTTCAATCGGATCAGAAAGCAACAAATACAAGAGGTGGATGAAGGAGTCGATAGAGATCAGAAACAGGGCACGGACACCATCAACAGGTTGTTTCTGTTTCTGATCTCTATCGACTCCTTTATCCACCTCTTGTATTTGTTGCTTTCTGATCCGATTGAAGTTGATTTATCCCAATCCATTAAATGATTCTGACAGACACCATCAACAGGGATGAAGAAGCTTTCCTGCTCTCACATACCTGGGATTCACTTCTCCAGAGACCACCAGGCAACGGGGGACATAGCCGGTGGGATAGATCACGTGATCAACCTGTCCTGCCGGCTGCTCCCGGAAACAGCTGATAAAGACACGTCACAGCTGTTAGCATGACAGTTTCTGAAGATGACGGCGGAGTAACGTCAAAACATGTCAAGGTAACCATACCTTTTTTGTCTGAATAAAAGAACAGTAAAAACACTTATGTTCTAAGACGACAAGATGAATCTAATCAGTACCTAAAATCTGACATCAACAGCACCAACAGACCCTCACACTGAAACATGCACACATGAACACGATCATCATGAAAGTACGCTGCTGTCTTCACAGCCTCTGACTTTAAAGGGACAACCTTTGTTTTTTTGTGTCTCACTTCACTCCAGAGTCCATGACAGCAGATAGACTCTGTAGAGTCAGCAGAAACTCAAAACAGAGGAGAAAAACCTGATGGTGCGGACAGGTGGGTGTAGACTAGTTTCATTGAAAAGAGTGTTTGCAAGGACTTTGAGATCAGCCGTTCAGTCCATACCTCCCATCTGAGTCTATGATCATGTTGAGGCACTTCAGTTCCTCTGAAGAAATCCCACATTCTCCTGACACCTCTTGTGTCTGTCCACCCACAGCAGAATGTGGGATTTCTTGTTCTACGCCCTAATTATTGCATCACCGTAAGTGTATCATAGAAATGCCGAGTAGTACTGTTCAGGCTAAAAACATGTGCTAAATGATGTCGCTTCGAGTAAATGGTGGACGTTAACCGCTCAGGACACTTGGATTACAGCGCACGAGCAGTATGGAGGAATATTGCCGACTTTTTGTGGACTTTTAAGGACACTGTTTGTTCGGGCTCTTATCTAAGTCATGATATCAATGTCAGTGGACAGCGAGGATTCTCCCAGATCTCTGGCTGCATCCTAGATGTTCCAAAACTACTCCACAGTGTTGTTCAGCATGAGGGTGAGTAGAAAATGAGGCCAAATCGTTGTTTGGGTGTAGTGTTCCTTTAAGCTGAAGTCCATAGTCAGTGTTTGCAGTCCTCTGAATCACAAACACCTCCATGATGACAAAATCATAAGTCATTCCAATCAACATTTTTAAAGCCCAGATTCTGTAAGTTCAGTTTGGAAAAAGTCCATCCAATCATTTGTTCTCCAGTTTGCAGACTGAGCCGAATCCTCCGTCTTCTGCTTCTCCTTTAAACTTTTAAAAATACCACCAACGTGACCAAAAAGCCCAGAAGCAGAACTGAGACTGAGTGAAGTCTTCAACTGAAACTCATCAAAACTTCACTAAAGACTGACCACAAACTCACCAGAACAGTTTCAGTTAAAATCAGCTATGGTTTCTCCAAAGACTTCAGACTGAAGTCCAAACACCAGCTCACGTACGGCCTGAAATGATTTTTGTTCAGGAATGCTCTCATCATTCTTCAGTTGATGGAGCTGCAGAGAAACTGCAGCCCTCAGTCTGCAGGGAGGACAGTCGCTCTAATCCCTCAGATCCTTCACAGCCTCGTCTTTCCTGATCCCGCTCACTTCAGGCTGTTAGCCGCCATCATCTGGATTTATGTGACAGCACCATCGTTAACCCTCCATTCCCGGTGTGGAGTTCACAGTTCACCCTCACAGATAATACACAAAATTAAGCAACAAGCCTTAAATGTTTCTCCTTATCTGAGCTGTAAATTCAGCAGAGACGTGACGGTGCAGAGATCCTGCTGCATTTCACATTTAACAGGAGATGTTGACCCTCACAGTGAACTCCTGCTACTGTACTGAGCACGTGCCCCGAACACGCAGCACATTCAATTATTTTCTCTATTCCTTAAACTCTCAGCTCAACTGTTTGGCAGAGGTCCTTCAGTTCAGGAATATTAAATGTGTTAAATAAACATAACGCATCATTGTGTACTGCAAACAAACCAGAACTGATCATTTTGTTTGTGGGATTTAAAGATTTAAAAAGCTAAAAGCTACAATTATATCTTAACCATGTACTGATAGTCATTCAGATTCAGATTCAGACAACTTTATTTATCCCACAAGGGGCAATTCATTTGGAGCTTTCCAGTGTATATTCATTCATACAGTTTGTCAACAACATAATTAAATCATCATCAAGGAAACATATTTAAAGAGGACATATCATACTTGTTTCTCCTTGTCACTATGCCAGACTTGGATGCCTGTAAAGCATTTCTGCCCTCAGTACAAGTCATTTAGTTCCTTCATTGCCCCACAATAGCGTTCTCAATATCCTCATTTTAGGCCATTATTAAGCCCTCGTTGAAACACTCAGTCTCAAGGATGACCTAAAGTTACCTCGCAACGTCACAGCCCTTTGTGCTCTGATTGGTCAGTTCTATCGGGGGTAGAGCCAGCCTGTCCTTCTTCTTCTACTGTATTTTCCGGCAGGCTCAAAGCAGCCACCGCGTATTGAGTTCCCCTACAGGCCAGAGCTGGTAATGAGTGACTGTGAGCTAGGGAACTTTATACCCCTGCTGGTGGATGTGTTCCTCGGTGACGGTTTGGGGCTGACGGACATCACAGAGGAGGAAGTGTTTTATCAGATTACTCCAATAAAAAGAAAGGTACCTCGTGTTGTCACGACGTTTGAAATCTCGCGGACATCTCGCAATGACCTATTTTCAGAGGCATCAAATCTCGTTCTAGGATATCAGAAAAAATACAATATCTCATTTTTTGAAAATTAAGGGGGTGTAAGGTCCTGTTTTCAAATTTATTATATTATATGTAAGTATTAAATCATGCATCGGCATGATATGTCTCCTTTAAGCAAGCATGGGCCAGATAGAGATGTCAGACATTATTATAAGCCTATGTATGCAAATTGTAGAGCAAAATAAAACAAGATAAGATAAAGATAAAAAAACAAGAAAAGATAGTTGTACGTTTTGTTCATTAAATTTTGAATTATTAATTGTGTTTGAGTTAATATACATGTTGGTATAACCTCATTTGAAAGCTTCATATTTACTTTTGCTCATTTGTATTTTTTCCCTCGCTGTGGAGGAGGAAGTCTCAGGGTTTGTTCTGCTGAAACAGGTCCAAACTCAAACAGAACGGTATGACCTCTTTTTTTTTTCTAAACTTCTTTTTATTGGGGTTTTTCTTTCCAAATACAAACAGAGGGCAAATCCAATACATTAATAAAACATAAATAATGTACATGTAAGTAAACACAAATAATCACAAATGCAATTGAGATCATAATAATAAAAATATTGAAATAAATAAAAAATAAGAAATTAAAAACTAACAATAACATAACACAAACTGGAGGATACCATGTGTTCTGGGCCCTGCACAGTTATTTTTTATTGGGATTACCTTTGTTATAATAATCTATTAATGGATGCCATATTGAGTCAAACTCATTTACCTTTCCTTTCAGGGTATATTTTATTTTTTCTAACTGCAGATGTTTCATTATCATTCATTAAAGCTTGATAAACTGGAGGAGTTTTTTGTTTCCAGTTCAGCAGAATTCTCCTTCTTGCCAACAGTGTCACAAAGCATAGAACATTCTTTTGGTCGTTTGATAAAGAGAGCTCCAGAGCGGCTGACCCAACCCCAAACACTGCAAGAACTGGGTCTGGTTTGACAGGTTTCTGGAAAATCTCAGATAAACTCTGAAATATCTTGATCTTGTAAGTGGCGATATTTGGGCAAACCCAGAACATATGTGCCTGTGAGGCCGGAGCCAGACCACAACAATCACAGAGAGGATTCACACCAGGGAACAACTTTGAAAGTTTCAACTTTGATAAATGAAGCCTGTGTAAGATTTTGAACTGTATTAGTCCATGTCTTGCACAAACTGATGAAGAATGTACACGATCCAGAGCTTTTGTCCCTTGGTTTCCTTAAATGTTAACTGCAAGGTTTTCCTGCCAAGCTTCCTTCAAGTGTTCAAGTGTGGCTGTCGGTATGACCTCTTTTAATGTGCTTTATCAATAAATAAAATCATAAACGTTTCTCTTCTCTATCTGCCACGGTCATAAAACAGTGAAGTAAGATGTTGAAAAGTTTTTAATAGAGTCTTACATAGTTACCAAACCCTCTCATTTATGTCCTAATGAATCGACCTGTGCAGATCTTCATCATTCTTCTTATTTTCTCACATTTCATGGATGCAAACCTAACACTTGATAATTAACTCAACATCAACAGCGTGTCAGTTTTGTGCTGCCTGGCGTGTCGTGTTTTGTGTGTGAAGCTCCACAGAGCTGGAGTGAATCAGCACAAAAGCTAAACTTCACTAAAAGAAAGAAGTGGTTTCAGACTTCCTCTTTTCTGGGTGTGCAAACACCAGAGGAGATGAGAGTGAGACACATGACGGACAGCATGGAGGACGAGGAGAAGGAGGCCAGAAAATAACAACAAAGTGTGCAGCATGGAGGCGTTGAATCCTCTTACGGACCATGTGCCGGCCCGTCATCACCAGGTCTGCACAAACACTCGAAAACACCAAGGTTATATAAGAGTTCATATGAGCTGAGGGGCTGCTCAAGGCCTCCAGCAGCTGAAGAAAGGAGCCGTAAAGAGCTTAAAAAAGCTCCAGTCAGCATGAAAAACAGTTCAAACAAAGCTCGACGTCACTGAAGGTCAGCAAACACTAAACTAATCACAGAGCTCCAAACCTCTGACTTAACACCGAGTTAACATAACGACCCGTTCTGCTGTTCTTCTGACGTTTCTGAGCATTACTCTGCATTTCCATTAGAAACTCCATCATCATCATCTACACTGAGGCCCCATCAGACCTGCAGCAACCTCAGCTGTACCAAAGACAAAGTTTATTTCTTACCCTTTCCTCTCTTCACTTTATAAAAAGTATAAATAATATATGTAAGAAAGCTTTACTGAAACATGATAGCTAATAAAAGTTTCACTATATTGAAACAGCTACTTCCACTGCTGTCATGGCAGAATTTATTTTATTGATCTAAATTTATTTTTGAGTATTTTAAGCTAACTGGCTCGCTGCACTGCATATAGGGATGGGAATGAAAAAACAATTCCAGTAGAGAATCGTTGGCAGATCCATCAAAGAATCAATATCATGAGTCTTTTTGTTAATCAATTATCATATCAATTCCTTCCACGAAGGATGCACCGAAAATTTGGTGACCGAATAATATATTCGCCCAAATATTGAAAAAAAAACATGTGACACAATGACGAAATGTGTCTGTGGCTAAGCATACCTGTGTCAAAAGGGGAATAATTCATTTGTTGTGGGTTTACCCGCTTCAGTGCACTTACGTTTGTTTTTAATGCATGTTTTGTTTTGTTTGAAGGCCTTATATGAATGAAAAACTTTGTTGGGCTTTTTTTAAAAAAGCAAAGGCTGGAATATTCAAAAATGTCCTAATATTCAATAAACAGTTTCTTTCTTTTAAAAACATGTCTAAAAATGCACTCTAAGCTATTCATGCACTATTAATACAGTGAACTACTTAGCCTCCGCAATGGATATTCACTATTCGGTATTTGGCCAAGCGTTTATATTTTATATATTCTGCCACAAATTTTCATCTCGGGGCATCCCTACTTTCCACTGACAGGGTTCAGAAGTGTCAGCAGCTGGCCCACTCCTCGTCCCTGACAAGCTGCTGGCCTTCTTTATCCGTCCACCCTGCAGCTTCCTGTGCTGTGTTAAAAAGTCACGTCTGTTATGGATAAATTACTTTCCAAGATGTTTTATCTTTCACTTAATTTCTTTCTCAGTGTGATGTTTGTACTGCAGCGTTGCCCACTTTGAAGCACGAGATCACATGACGGAGAAAACTACCTATGCACTGATATTATCCCCACATAGTGCTGAATTCTGAAATAAACTTTGAGAGCTCGTTTTCCTGTTTTGGTTCGGCCTGCTTGGTTGTTCAAACCAACTGAAGGAACGAGGGGTGATTTTCTTCAGAGTGCACGTTGCACACAGAAAGCTGTGGGGTTACGTTGCAGTCATATGTCTGTGGATGATAAACAAAGTCTGACAGAAGAAAAGTCGAATGATTAACTTTACTGAACATAAAGGATCTGTTTTCTGTCCTGCTATCTTTCTGGCCTCTTGCCACTTAAACCATTTTACTCCAGTTACATTTCCAAAGGCTTAACCCACTCCTGTGAAGAAGGAAGTCTGGCTTGTTGTGATTCCTCTGACCTTTTGTTTTGGCCTCACTCACACAGAAACCCCCACTGTCACAGAGCTGTCCGTCAACAGGAGGTGGGCGGGGATTTACCCGTGATGGACACTCAGCATGTCGTCCCACCAAACTGTGGGTGTTCAGATGTGGTTAAAAATAGCCCGACCCAAACCTCCCCCCGATTTTGACCTTTATTGAGAACCACGCTGATGGTTTTTAAGGATCTTCTCTTGATGATGAGTATTTTCTGACATTTATAAAACATAATAAAATAATTTCTGTTCTCCATTTTCTTTGTTTTCCTTTCCTTTGATGTCTTATCCTTACTTTGTTCCCTCTTTCTTTGGTCGTGTTCCCTTTTGTGTGCAGATGGATCCTCTTTCAAGCCTTTCTGACAAGAAGTTTGACCCGGAAACAGCAGATCAACAGAAGACAGACCTGTCTCAGGAGATACAACACATAAACAACATTCATAACTTTATGTATTAATCATGATAATCAATAAATCAATTGACCGCACAATAAATGAAAACATCTTTGATAAATTGACATGTGCATGTTTCCTCTCTCTCTACCAAACAGGCTGGATGAGAAGATGGTTCACTCTGTCCATCTGTCTCAACACCTGGGTGCGTTGGTACTATACCAGAATGAACAGTGAGCCATCTGTCAGTCATTCAATCTTTGAGGGGGGAGGCGAGGCCGCTCATGCACACACATACAGAGCTGAAGTGAGCGTCATGAGGAGTAACAAGGAAACCAACACTAATGTGAATGATGGCATGAAAGCTATGATTCCTAAGCTGAATGCCACAGCCCTAGTGAGGGAATATTTTGGTTTTAAACAGAATGAACAAGGTGTGAGCTCATGAACACCGACGAGCTGATATGGCACATTTGTTTGAAATAGTGGCGACGAAGAAGGGGAGGTGCAGCGGAGCCTTCTTCCTGACCGTCAGAGCTAACTGAGGCAAAGTAAATAGTAAATATAGGTATAGTAAATATAAATAAAACAGAGCAAAATGGTGCGCTCACAGACAGCGTAGTTCGCCACATTGCAAAAGAAATGCAACCCTTCAATATGGTTGAAAAGCCAGCAATGTTACAAACATTAGACTGCTTTATTTGTTTTTATTGTTGTTTTCTTCTTTTTTTTCTTTAAAGAGACAGGGTCTATTTTTTATTGTTTTTGATAAGTTTAATGATTTTAATTTACATGCAGTTTTTCCCAAAAAGAGTCAATTTCATCTTCATTGGATTTGTTTTCTCTTTTTTGTTTATTATATTATTTGTTTAATATATTTTATTTAAAGAACTCTTGACCATCCAATTACAGTTAAATACTCTTAAGAAATTAAAGTTAATTGTTTTTGATAGGGTGTACTCACTTTGACATATACTAAAATCACATTAATGAAAAAATGACGTTCCAAAATAATACTGACAATAATACTGTTTATCGGCAGTTATTTCTTGGACAATTATCAGGCAGCAAAATTTGTTATCGTGACAGGCTTATATATAAAGAACAAAACAACTAGTCGATGTAGGCAATAAAATCCTGACACATCAATTAACTCTGAAGTATCACATTTCAGGTAGATCCCACCTTTGGCTTCGTTGGCTTTTAAACCCCACAAGTGACTCTGTTTTAGTGTTTACGGTTTGTTTTAGTTACTTTTATTGATTTTACTTTTTTTTAAATACAATGAAACAACTCTTTTAGTGGTTATACCTGCTTTACTTTATCCATCATTTTAATAGTTTTATGTCTTGTGTACAGAACTTTGTTATGGAGTAGTGAGAGTGCCAAATTACAAAAATAAATCTATAAAAGAATAAATAAATAAATGAAATAAATTATGTAAGAATCCATAAAAGAAAAGGCTAATAAAAGTAGAAATATAAAGACAAAAAATAAGTAGAAAAGTGCTTAGTAAATAAATAAATAAGTAAATGAATAAATAAATAGATAAATAAGTAAATAAATAAATAAATAAATGAAGTAGCTATATAAAGTGATATTAATCAAAAATAAATCCTTAAAAGAAAAGGCTAATAAAAGTACAAATATAAAGGCAAATAAAAGTATTTAAATCACATTATAATGTCACTTTAAAAGTGAAGGAAATATGTGCAGATATGCGCAGTAGGAATGTCAGTGTATGCAGGCGCAGAAGGAAACCTATCGAGGAAGAAGAGACAGCCATAGACATTATATACGTATATAATGTCTATGGAGACAGCAAGCTGCCGGGGCACACACTCTGTCCTGCCTGTGAATGTCACTTATACAGGGCTCAACAGGCAGCTATCGGGGCAGCCGCTTTGACCTGCCGGTGATTGCGTCACTTTATACGGGGCTCCACAGGCAGCTAGCGGGGAAGCCGCTTTGACCTGCCGGTGATTGTGTCACTTTATACGGGGCTCCACAGGCAGCTAGCGGGGAAGCCGCTACGACCTGCCGGTGATTGTGTCACTTTATACGGGGCTCCACAGGCAGGTCACCGGCAGGTCGGCGGCAGGCGCTAGCAGCTGCGCTTGCTGTTTCTCCATATTTGTCCTTCTTCCTCAATAGGTTTCCTTCTGCGCCTGCGTACAACGACATTCCTATTGGCATATTTTTCTCCACATATTTCCTTTGCTTTTAAAGTGACATTATAATGTGATTCAAATACTTTTATTTATTTGTCTTTATATTTATAGTTTTATTAGCCTTTTCTTTTAAGGGTTTATTTTTTGATTGATATCACTTTATATAGCTACTTTCTTTATTTAGTTATTTTATTTATTTATTGATTGATTGATTGATTCATTCATCTACTTATTTATTTATTCATTTACTTATTTATTTAGCACTTTTCTACTTATTTTTTTATTTGTCTTTATATTTCTACTTTTATTAGCCTTTTCTTTTATGGATTCTTATATAATTTATTTAATTTATTCTTTTGTAGATTTATTATTGTAATTTGGCACTCTCACTACTCCATACTTTGTTTCAGCTGTGGTTGTTTTTGAAGTGCTTTCTTTAGGAAGCTGAGTTGAGTTGTGCAGACATAACACTGTTTGCTGAAGCAGAATTTCTGTGGGGGAATCCTGTCACGCTCATGAATGAAGCCTGACTAACTGAATGACTGAAGGCTAATGAGATCAGTTTCTTAATTTGATTTGATGGGGTTTGAATGCTTTATGCTCCTATCACACAAAGTGGACCGAAAAGAACAAACAAAACTAAAGACAACAGTTGAAACAACAATAATAATAATATTAACCCAGCATGTGTGATAAGGAGTAGATGAAGCCTGAGGGAGCTGTTATCGATCCTCAGCTTGAATTGGTTTTTGACTCACGTCCAAAGCCAGGACACTAAATATTGACAAATTCTGGAAGATGAACAAAAGACGTCACTGAACCCCCTCATCAGCAAACTTTTTTTTTTTAAACATCTCTCCATTTGTTTTTTTTTTAAGTAAACTTATTAATATCAGTTTATCCACACTTCAACAAGATAAAAAAAATGAGATTTTAATATTAGTAATAACAACTTGGATCATATTAATATTTAATCTAATTTAATTTTTAGTTATTATTTTGTTATTTTTATAAGTTCCCTCCCTTTCTTCTTTTTCTTCCCCCATTTTTTTACTTCTCTTCTAGTCAATACTTCTAACAATTTGTTTCTTGTGGTGTGAATGAGTAAGACTAATTGAGTTATCTGAGTAGGGAATAGGACCTTGGTCTCTAACATACTGTCTTTTAAGGACACCTTATTTTTCACTGCAAAGGTTTATTACAGTTAGGAGACGACACTTGTTTGAAATCTGTAATTTCCTTGTTTATATTTTCTCTGTACCCATCCCAAAGTTGGAAAAATTAATAAAAGTAATTTAAAAAAAATAACAACTTGGAGGATGTCAAATGCTATAAAATATTTTTTCATGGTTAAAGTACTCCATAAATGACTGCCATATTGACTAAAACATACTTATATTCTATTTTTACCTCCGCCAAGGAGGTTATGTTTTTGGGATAGTTTGTTTGTCAGTCCGTCCGTCTGTCCGTCTGTGTACAAAATAACTCAAAAAGTAATGGATGGATTTTGATGAAATTTTCAGGAAATGTTCAGCATGGGAAAAGGAAAAACTGATTCAATTTTGGTGTTGATCCGGATCACCATCTGGATCCGCCATGACGAAAAATGTGATTTTTGTGAATAACTACTGAACTAAAATAGATATCATTATGAAACCAATTGCTAATGGTATGTTTTCATGGTCAAGGAATCTAAATCTTTCTATGAAATAAAGGTAGGACTAATATTTATGGTGAAAATCACAATATGGGTGAGGTCTGTGGCGCTGGCGGAGGTCTGTGCTCTCTGGAGTGCTTTTCTAGTTCTAACTGCAAATGTAGTACAATTAAATTTTAGCAAACTTCTTACTCCTTTAATTTCAGCATAAATTTCACCAACAATGGTTCACTTTGGACTGTTGGGTTTGCCATGTTCTGACAGCGAAGGAGTAAATAATTCATTTAACATCTTTAAATTAAACTGTCACTGTTTTGTAAAGGCATGTTAAGAACACCTTTCTCAGGAAACCTCTGCTTTAGCATGACTGTGCTCACGTCAAAGAGAAAGTTTCTGAGTGTAAATGATCCATTGTTCCAGCTGCTTTGTGTTGTGATGCTGGTAACTAATACACACACGCACACACACACACTGAGACACACACGTGCGCACAAACACACAAAGGGTTCATCAGCCCTCAGTTTAACAGTTTATTGGACTGAAGAGTGAAGCTCAGGTCTGCACAGAGAACCTTTTGTGTCTGTTCACTTCCTGTTGACTGTCAGGAGTCCATCAGCTCGAGGTCGTCAGCCCGGTTTGAAGAAAAAAGAAAAACAAAAGAAAAGAATCTGCAGTCAGAGCCGAGGTTCATGTCACCGTCCACAGAGAGAAACATCCGCCTCACCTCCTCCGCCTCCTTTTTCTCCTCAACTACATCCTCCGTTTATTCACATTTATTCACATTCATTCACATTTGTTCATGCCTTAGTTTCCCACCAGTGCTGACAGCCCTTTTTAATTTAGTTTAAAGCCTTTTCCTGAAATATCTTTTAGCTGTAGCCATAATTTAGTTGTCAACAAAGGGATTAAATCACAGCTGAAGCAGCAACAATATTGTTCCCACATATAAACATTTACTTGTTCACATGTTTACCAGACAAGCCTTCTAATTCAGCTTTTACTGAACTTATATTTTTTCTGAATATTTTAATTCTGGTGTATTTTCCAATGAACTGTCTTAGGTATTTCTTTTCTCTTTCTAAACTTCTCTTTGTACAACTTTAATCCTAAAAGCCTCACATGGACTGGTGTTGAAAATTAGCACTGTGCTATAAACACTTACAGCAGTGCATTTGTATATTTAAATAGCACGGCATCAGTGTTTGTGTCAAATAAACAATAAACTAGAAAAGCACTTGGAGAGCGCAGACCTCCGCCAGCGCCACAGTCCCCACCCATATTGTGATTTTCACCATAAATATTAGTTCTACCTTTATTTCATCGAAAGATTTAGATTCCTTGACCATGAAAACAAACCATTAGCAATTGGATTCATAATGATATCTATTTTAGTTCAGTAGTTAAACACGAAAATCAAAATTTTTGTCATGGTGGATCCAGACGGTGATCCGGATCAGTCCCAAAATCTAATAATTTTTTCCTTGTCCCAATCTGGACATTTCCTGAAAATGTCATAAAAATCTGTCCATAACTTTTTAAGTTATGTTGCCTACAGAGAAACAAACAAACAAACTAACTGACTGACTAACAAAAAAACAGACGGCAGCAATAACACAACAGAAAGTTTCATTTATATGAAATAAAAACGTCACTGGGCAGTCAGAGAAGTCTTAAGAAAACTCAAAGACAGACAAATGAGTAAAGATTGAAACAGCTGCTGCACAGTGTTTGGATCAGCTGTGTACAGGGAGGCTCAAAAGAGGAAAAACAACCACTGCTCAGAGAGACAATATGACCGCTGTCTGTTTTGGATAAATGGGGATCCTGTATGAACACGGAGTAAACACAGTAAAATCTTCTGCTGATGGAGACTGAGAGGGCTTGAAGGATAAAACCCCAAGGAGAACTGAGGACAGGTTACCTGTTAATGTAGGTGTTTACATTTTGGGATTGTGTTGTTAAATTCATGAAAACACCAGAGTGTCTTTGTCAAACCACCTCAGGGTGTGTCAGGATCAGAGGATATCAGCGCTGATGTGTAAATCTGCAGTCTTGTGCAGATTGTTGTAATAATAATTTCCGCTGACCTAAATCAACATGTTTCAGATTCAGAAGAAGGGCTGGTTTAAGTTTATCTTCAGAGTTTACTGAATAAAGAATAAAAAGTTTCAAAGTGCTATGAGGAGAATCTATTACCGGCTACATTAGACATTCCAGTTGCAGTTTCCTACTCGGAACTCAGAAATTCCTACTTCTGACTACAACTGGAACACACCAAAAGATGTGACCCAAGCCAAAGCATGTGTTTGTTGTGATGCTAATAAATGCAGCTCGGACCTTCCTCAGAACTCTGCATTGCTTTACAACTTCTTTTTTCAACAACTTACAGCTTATGCAAAGTGATGAGGTAATGTATCTCTTTCTAGTTACATAGCGGTAGTTTTTGATGTGTGACAACGAGCAATTTTTGGAAAACTTAGTATTGTAGTTTTGTAGCAGGCTATATATCGGCACTTACAGCCCGGTGTTCCAAGACGTGTCTGAATAACATAAATTTGCTCTAGTTTTAATTGTCTTGTTCCTGAAGTTGAGCGTCCAGGCCAGTCCAGCCCTGTTCGACCCAACCGCGAGGCTAAGGAATAGCATTTATAGATAACCTATTTTGATGCTATAAAACTCATCTTAAAGTGTGTATTTCGATCAGGCATATATCTAATAGTGAGACTTTTTTGTAATTACTTAGAAACTCCTCACAGTCCCTTTAACATGATTATAATGACAAGTCTACTTTCACTTTTTTTAACTGGATACTGATGCCATTTATTATTTAGTTGTTTTTATAGCTCTTGTATTTGTAAGGTGACAGGAGTGTCTTAAAAGGCAAACAGAAATAAAATGTATTATTAAAATTTGGATGAGGACCTGTTGGCTTTTTCCAGGGGAAACAACCCAAATCTCGATGAAAGTACGATCTCTCAAACTGTGCCCATCATAAAGGTGACTGATCGGGCTTTCCAAAGATAAAACATTCAATACCAACTGATTTGACCAAAGGGGGGAAAAAAAATTTCCAAAGTTTTTTAGGGTAGTGTTGATCCTATGGTTTCTGACCCCATGCTCCTGACATTCTTCTTTTATTATTTATATTTGATTTTGTTTTATTATTACTATATTTATTTTTTTATCATTGTGTTTAATATTTATTCCATCCCTGTTTCATTACTGTAAGTGTATCCATGATGCTGATATGGTATCATTCAGAAGTCCTGTGTTCAGTCAAGGAAATATTAAATATAGAATATCAGTGTTAATATTATCAGAACATGGATTACAAACATGAATGAAGCTAATAACACCGTATCTTAAAGGCAGAGTGATGGTTGTTGGCGGTGCCTGACGCTGCCTTGGCTCAGTTTTCGTCCATTGATTGCTGGAGTGTTTTGGTGAGCCATTCCTGACCAGATTTACTCGTCCTGCCCGGCTCACATATGAAGCCTTTAGAGGCAGCCTGATCTGTGATAAGCCCCTGCACCATCTTAAGCTGCAGTAAAAGTGAGGGAAACGAGCATGTGATTGCAGGGGCTGATGGGAAACCACAGTGGCGTGTTTGTTTAGGTGACATTTTCACAGCTTCAGTCTGAGCATATGACTGTTGCAGTCAGCTTAGAGGAAGGTAAAGCAGCAGAGTTTCTAAGAACAGCCTCCTCGCCGAGGCCCCAGGGCACGCGGGGGTCAAACAGTTTGAGGGATCTTTACGCTTAAGCTGATTGGACCTCATGCTAGGCGGCTAATGCAGAGGTGCACGGCAGAGGTAGGTCATGACGGAGTAATCTACGAGCTTTACCTTGACCTGCTTTACACCAACGCACTGAAGACAGAGGTCAGCCAGGGGTCAAGGCTGGGACCCTAACTCCTCAGTTTAAGGGCACCAGCTCAAACCAAACGCCACTTAGCGACCTTGGCGACCACTCTATATGAAAAGTCATGTACAGCGGTGATGGGGCGGGATTAACCCTCCAGCGACGTGATGGTCAATCTTTTCAGGCGATGTCACCTGTGAGAATCAGTGTTTGTGTGAGCGTGACGTACCTGTGACAGTTTTTATTCACAGAGTCATAGTCCATGCAAGGACGTAGGTTTGATTTTGACATTAGCAGGGACATAAAATTGCTCCAAGGTGGCAACCCTGAAAGTTGATGTTTGTTGCATTATGACTGTTATTTCATGTCACGTTGAGCTAATCAAACAAACAAGCAAACTATCACATTCAGAGAACTTATTCTTATATACTTTCCCTGCAGCCTCTCCTCCTCCATCTCTACCTTCTGTCACCTGACAAAAATATTGATTCATGACGTATGAACAGTTGGACATTGTTGGATGCAACAATCATTAATTTTTAAGGTATGGTTATAGTCTGAGGAGAGAACACAGTTTCTATTATTATTATTACCCATAAGTGTAATTCATTCCCCAACAAAATTAATGTATAAAATCATGTTTGTAATCCAAGGTTTCATTGGATTTTTTCCCACAAACTTTTAATGTTGGTCTTAAACGGTTGCTGCCTCTCAACACACAAATAACACATGGATAATAAATAAAATAACCAAAACGCGTATCTCTTTGACTTTGAATTGCAAGTGATTTTTTTTTTTGTTAGAACATTATATACTATGCTTATGTTTTATGTTAGGAACCATGCGTTAGTGCCGTAATATTGATAGGGACATGTCCCTAGCATCCCTACCCAATTCAGCACCCCTGAATCCATGTCCCTGTGGAAACATTAGTCAGTGAGGACATTAGTTCCTCCTGACAGACGATGCTGCTGCAGGGCATCAGTTCTGTGGTTGATGGAGGAGTTGAAGGATAAAGTTGGAATGGAACAATGTCAGCTTATACATCCTATTATTTGATAAATGATACAATCATGGTGAAACTCAAGCTGACTCGACGCCACTGAGTGATTGTGACCAAAATTGCGTTTCTATGCGACTTTAGTGGGAGACACGATTACGGTGCAAAGTCACGTTTGATGTGAACGCAGTTTTAGAGCTTCATCATTTTAGTAAAATTATAAATAACATCTAAAATAGATGTTTACGAGTTGGTCTAACAGTGGTAAGACTAAGTAGGAACACTCCACCTCCTGCCTAAGGCATTAAGTCTCTGATATTTGATATATTCCCCGCTCACACACCAGCTAAAAAGAAGCCAGCAGCACATCTTAGCGCTGTTTCATAAGGCGGGTCAGGGACTCCACAGCTGGACTGGAACTGTCTATATGGAGTTTACATTTTCTCCTGATGCATGTGTGGGTTTCCACAGGGTACTCTGGCTTCCTACAGACCAAAAACAAGCTTGTTGGTTTGTTAGAAAGACTCACAAACAGGAACTTTGGGCTTCTTCAGTGGGTACTGCAGAGCACTGGGTAGCAGGAACATTACGACGTGCCATTAAAGAACCTTCAGTTTTCTTTTAGCACCAAGGAAGTTTTGTTTTTGCAAGTGTATGTTTGTTTGTTTTTCTGTTTGTCACCAAGATTACAGAAAAACTGCTGGATTGATTGACATGAAAATTTGACCAGAGGTGTGGCTGGTCCAAGGAAGACGCCATGTCATTTGGTGGTGATCTGATTTGAACAAGGTATTTTTTTTATTGTTTTTTTTAAATAACAAAGAGCAGAAAATACCCCAACTCTGAATTAAAAGCCAGACAGTATTACGGATAAAAACATATATATAAATAATAAATAAATACAATGAATCAGGTTGATAGATCAATAATAATTGTATATATTAAAAAAAAACACTCAAGACACTCAGATGTACATTACATGCACAGATTGCCAGGGGACATATTTTCAACAAATGTTATGGATAATTGCCAGTAGGCCTGTCACGATAACAAATTTTGCTGGACGATAATTGTCCAAAAATGTATTGCCGATAAACGATATTATTGTCAATATTGTTTTGAAACATAATTATTTCATTAATGTTATTCTAACATATTTCATAGTATTTAACTGTAATTGGAAGGTCAAGAGCTTTTTATCAAAATAAATTAATCAAACAATGTAAAAAAAAAAATTAAAAAGAGAAAACCCAATGAAAATGAAATGGACTCTCTTTGGGGAAAAATTGTATGTAAATAAAAATCATTATGCTAATCAAAAACAGTAAAAAATAGACCCAGTCTCTGTAAAGGAAAAAAAATCCAATAAAATCACACACAGCAATAAAAAAAAAAGTAAATAAAATGGGGTGTATACAGTTCCTGAATTGTTTGTGAAATGTACGTTCTCCCAGTCAATTCGTTCTGTCCGTCAAATGTTTGTAACATTGCTGACTTTTCAAACGTATTGAAGGGCTGCATTTCTTTTGCAAAGTAGCGAACGACACTGTCTGTGAGTCATTTTGCTGTTTTATTTATATTTACTTTGCCAACCAAATGCCTCAGTAAGCGCTGACTGTCAGGACGAAGGCTCCGCTGCACCTCCCCTTCTTCGTCGCCACTACTTTCAAACAAATTCGACACATCAGCTCGTCTGTGCTCACGAGCTTGCACCTTGTTCATTCTGTTTAAAACCAAAATATTCCCACACTGGGTCTGTGGCATGCCTTCATTCATATTAGTGTTTGTTTCCTTGTTACTCCTCACAATGCTCGCTTGCAGCTCTTTGTGTGTGTGTACACGCGAGTGGCCCCACCTCCCCCACAAAGATTGAATGACTGACAGATGGCTATAAATCCGCTTAATTCACTATCAGAACCAACGCACCCAGGTGTTGAGACAGTTGCAGAGAGTGACCCATCTTCTCATACAGCCTGTTTGGGAGAAAGAGAGGAGGAAAACAAACATGCATGCACATGTCAACTTATCGAGGCCAGTAAACTTACCGGACGTTTTTAGTTATCGTGCGATTAATTGATTTATTGATTATTGTGACAGGCCTAATTGCTAGGTTGTAAGAAATTTTCTGGTACGCCCTCTGATTCTATATCTAATTTTCTCTAAATGTTCAAGACACATTACCTCCCTTATTCACTGACCATATGATGGGGAACAGAGTCCTTCCATTGTGATCTGGATATCTGTTTGGATTTTTAAAAATTCCAAAAGTTTCAAAGTATCCCATTAGTTAAAAATTTTTAAAAAGTCACATCTCTGCCATATCTAGATAATTAGTGATAAAAATTAAAAAAAACGCATTGGATGAGGTGTGTCCAAACTTTTGGCCTGTACTGTATGTAGTGACTATACGTAGCGGCTAATGGCTAACAACAATTAGCTGTTAGTTTAAACTACCTTAGACTATCGTCTTACATTAAATTATACCACACAGATAAATAATCTAACCCTTACATGTGACATGAACCTCGTCAAAGACAATCCCTACAATTTTTACCTGGGAGCAGATTTCACAGAGTATGACTGAGTAACCATGACGACCACAGGCTAACTCCAGTTTCTTCCAGTTTCCCAGCAGTGATCTCGGTCAGCAGAAGAGCAAAAACACGATTTCTCATTTGACAAACTTCATGTGATGTTCTCTCCTCCTCTTTCGAAGAAAATATTGAGCCAATATCTGATAAAAAAAATAGCAGTTATCAAGACCACCATTGTCTTCAAACATACAGACACTTCTTAGCTGTGTTCGAAATCGCTCACTATCACGGATATAGTGCACTATATAGTGTGTTCGCCAGTGTTGTTTTGTAGTGTTGTTCGAATTCTCAGCAGTTAATTTCATCCACTATATAGTGCACTACAAAATACCCACAATGCACAGCAAAAGTGAGTGTACATACGATGTACCCTATATTGTACTCCCGTATACCACAATGCAATGTGGTTGTGCTTTTCCATAGAAGAAGAAGAGAAGGAAGGGCGTTAGGCCCTGCTTTCATTCATAAATGTAAAAAGAAACGTTAAAGTATTTTTAACATGTTTGTAGCGTAGCTCTTTAACGTCTTTTAGTATGTAAACAGCTTCAAAATTTGCTACTTATCCTCCCGAGTGCCCGGTTTGTTGACGTGAATTTTGGCGCGTACACCTCCGTCACAGGAATAACCGGTTCATCAGCTGATGCTACAACATTTAGAAAATTTTAGTGTAGTGTCCAAAATGTTGTTTGGTCATTCCCTTTGTAGTCCACTACTTCATTTACACTACATAGGGGATAGTGAGGGAGTAGGGATAGTGAAGGAGCAGACGATTTCGAACACAGCTCTTGTTGTTGTCTGCAGCTCCTGCCTCTCTTCTCTGATTGGACCGTTTAGCGTTTAGTCAAGTTAAGTCGTTGGACAACGAAGGCAAGATGGACATGCAGGATTTCAGAATCAGGCAGGTCCTCGTTGGGACATGGTGGGCTGCTGCCTAACGAGTTCATGTTTAGGTTCACAAGTGAGGGCAGGTGGGCGGAGCTGGGCCTGTCCAGGTGGAGGGACTGATGCATGGTCGACGTGCTCGGTCTGGCAGCCTCGGATCAGCAGAATCAAACAGATGAAAGGATGTGTTCACTGATTTAAAGCGACATAAACAAGGTTTAATACGATCATTTACAGGCTAATAATGGTCATCATAAAACACTTTATAACTTGGAGATTTGCTATGAATTAAAATTAATTTTTGTTTTATGATTCTATTAATAACTGAACGAAGCTCGAGATCTGACAGACTAAGATCACTGGAAATGTTTTGATAGCGTCACACCTAAATGTAGTACGTCAGTGGGGACAAAATGGGTTTAATTACCCGTTTGCAGTGACTCTTGCGTTATGATTTCCAATGATAGTGCAGATTTGAGATATTCTGAGAATGTTCCAGTCTTAAATGTCACGTTGATTGATTTCCTTCCTATTCTTCTTCACAGCCTGTTTTGTTCTCGGAGTTTTCTTCGTGAGAACATTTGTCACTCTGTCATTGTCTCTGTCATCTTTGGCCTTTTCTTCTGTTGATGTGTTTCCAAGAGGAAATGTTTTTTCAAAGCCTGGCTTTTTAAAACTGTTGTGGAGAAAATAACATCATGGAACAACAAGAGTTGGAGCTGGTGGTTCCCTTCACACTGAAGCTCAAAGGAAAATGGGCGCAGTTCCTGTAATAATCCACATTTGTCTTTATTGAACAACACTTTTGTGGCATTACACTCCTCGGCCATTTTGTTAGGCACACCTTGTTCTAGGTTAGACATAGAGATGGGAAATAAAAAATTTTATTGATACGAGTTCCAGTATTGATTCTGCTCATTGAACAGATTCTTTAACAGTTCTAATATTCCTAAGGATTATTTGTGTGGCCTACACCAGTTTCAGAAGTTTCAATGTTAATGTCATCTTACTGTCAAAACTTATGTCAAAACATCGACCACCCCTGCCCTGTTTGTCATTATTACTACTCTGATTTCCTGATTCTGATGAGAGATTTAAGTCATCATTCACATGGCAATTTGAAGAAATGATCAAAGATTTGTTCAGCAAACAGACACATGATCCTGATATCATCTAATATAAAGAATGAGCCTTGTTTCTGATCCCTGACTGGAATCTACTGCAGGAAATATACGTTTTAAGTTCCTGGAGGAAGATGCTTCTGGTCATAGATGCTTTGACTCTTAGTTTCATGCCCTCTGATGGAGTTGTTAATATATTTACCTGCGTTTTGTTTTATTTCATATCTTTTTCTGTCCTGTGCCTTTGCCAGGACAGTCTTGTAAACTACAAAACACTCAGAGAGCATAAACCTCCTCCACGGCAGCTCACGCATGTCTGTTAAATCAATAAGCAACAGTTCATGATAAAGTTTCATCATAATCTGATTCATGACCCTGAAAACACACCTAACATTAGAATCATGCTGATATCAGTATTAGTTAAAAAAGTTATTGAACAAAAATCATCGTTCACTGATGGAGGTTTTCTGGATCACCACCAAAATCTGATCATTTCTAAGTATGACCATTACCAACATCTCCTGAACATTTCAGCAAAATCTGTCCAGTAGTGTTATTAGGGGTGGGAGAAAAATATTGATTCACATCAATATCAGGATTCTTTGTTTGATGATTTTTAAATTGATTTTTTTGTTCAAAAATTGTTTTTTTTTCCAAATTTAAATGCTTCATTTTAGTCTGTGTTAATAAGCCACTTTCAAATGCAGTCCAGGCTTTTGAAGAGAGAGTATAAACAGCTGGTTAAAATATATTGCTGAATAAATCCTAAAAACAGACTCACATGTGATGTGTATTTTTCCTGATATAGTCTGTAGGCATCATCATTGTTCATCTTTTTCACTGGTGTTAAAAAAGCTTACTTAAGATTGCAAAAATGGGCAATATCGTAGAATTGCAATTTAAATCGAATCGGCCCCTAAAAAAATTGTAAAAAATCAAATTGAGTGAAAAGTGTATTGCCCCATCCCTGTGTTTGTGTAATGTTGGTAACAAACAAACAAACATCAGCAAAACAAAACCTCCCTGGTAGAGGTAATTAGACTCTTTATCTTAATGACGCCTTCCTGGTTAAATAAAGTTTCAATTAAAAAAATATTCATAAATAAGTAACTAACTCATATGAGCAAGTTAAAGCAAGAGTAGAGGTGTCAAAAATAACCTTTAACCTTTGAACCTGAAGAGGAGTCGATGCAGAGAGTCTGCTGCTGGGCTGCAGAGCTCTTTCTATTTAAGAGGCAGAAACAAGAGGATGACCTCCACAGACTGATGAAGATCATATTCATCTGTTTGCTGATGTTTGATCTGAAGTGTAGTCTGGTGCTGTAAAATGGAAAATCAGGGAAACACTGGTGATGCTGAGCAGAACTGAATCATTAATTTGATAATTATGATCACAGCGAATACTGAGATTAAGGAAATAAGAAATCACAGTATGCAGCTCCTGTCCTTAAAGCTTAAAGCCAATGGCAGCAGGTCGTACACGTGCCTGTGGAGTTTACATGTTCTCCCTGTACATGCCTGGGTTCTCATTAGGGCTGGGACGATAGGCTTTTCTCCCAATTTGATTTTTACGATTTTTTAGGCGTTGATTCGATTTAAATTGCAATTCTATGATATTGCCCATTTTTGCAATCTTTAGTTAGCTTTTTTAACATCAGTGAAAAAGATGAACAATGAAGATGAACAATGATCATACCTACAACTATATCAGGAAAAATACACATCACATGTAAGTCTGTTTTTAGGATTTATTCAGCAATATATTTTAACCAGCTGTTTATACTCTCGCTTCAAAACCCTGGACTGCGTTTGAAAGTGGCTTATTAACACAGACTAAAATGAAGCATTTAAATTTGGAAAAAAAAAATCAATTTTGAACAAAAAAATAGATTTTAAGATCATCAAACAAAGAATCCTGATACTTATGTGAATCTATTTTTCCTCCCACCCCTATTTTTCCCTGGGCACTGCAGCTTCCACCCACAGACCAGAGAAGCTGCTCATTAGTAGAGGCTTGAAAAATATCGATACAATACCTATATATCACAATATTTTGACCTCCAATATAATATCCATATTTCAAATCTTAATATCAATTTTTTGTAAAAATAAAAACTTTCTACTGTCATTTATTATTTTGTGTGTACATGTATGCACTCATTTATTGTTACACGTAGGTGTATGTATGGTATGATGGCCTATTTGTGTCTCATTAGTTGCTGCCACGCGTATGTATATCCGTTTTTTGGACCTGAACTGGTTGGGTGGGGGGTGGCTGGAGGGAGGGAAAGTTGATGGCATTGCTGTAATTCATGCTGTGCAACATGACATTGTTTGCCAAAATGGTAAAAGTTCAATAAAAAAGAGTTAAACTAAAATAAAAACTTGTATTGTATCAGAGTTGGAAATAAAATATAACTTATAAATATGTGCACTCAGTTTTTTTCACGCAGTTTAATCAGTTCAGACAGTGTCAAGAGAAATATGTGATTTTTTTATTTACTTTTTACTCACTAGTGCTTTAAGTTTGAGCTGCACTGCAGGTTAGGTTCAATACATTATGAAAATGGACAACACTGCATTTGACATTTAAAAAAAATGAAATGGAAAAGTTGTTTTTAATCTAATAGTTTTGACTTGATTTGAGCTTTGAGTTACATTGTGTGATTTTTTTCTAGTTTTTTCCTGGTCAACTGAAGAATATTGCAGTAAATCACAATATTGTGATATACTGATATATGATATGATATTATTGTATCGTGAGGTTCTTGCCAATACTCACCCCTACTCTTTAGGTTGATTAGTGACTCCAAACTGCCCTTAAAAATGAGTGTGTGTGTCTGTCTCTATTTGTGGCCCTGTGATTGGTTGCACCCCGGATCGACTCTGACCCCCGTGACCCCATAAGTGCTCAGCAGTGTGGCTAGCGGTGTGGCTAACGGTGTGGCTAATGGTGTGGCATCGTTAAAAAAAGCTCTCTGCCAAAGCCCCTCCCAAACGTTTCTGTTTTGTGGAAAGTTTAAATCCAGAGCGTGGACCTCATCGAGTTTAAATGTCAAAGATTAAATTAGCCCTCATCCCAGCGGCAGGAACTCCCCCCAAAAGTCAACGGGCCGGTGAAAAGTGTCAGCGGTGAAAACACACTGGATTTAAGGAGGAGGAGGAGGCTGACAGAAGCACAAACAACTGTGAGGCAGATGTTTTATGAAGTGGAGGAGATGGAGAGCAAAGCAACACTCCCTCATTGTTCCTCAGACCAAACATCAGCCCGAGTTTAGCTCTGACACCAACACACAGATTCAGGGCTCTGAGAGAAGGCGACTCAAACAGCAGCTCAGCTCACTGCTGTCAGTTTCCTCACAGTTTACGCTCTGACGTGCAGCTCTGCTTTGAGCCTCGCTCACTTTACAAAGGAACGTAAAGTCAGAACAGAGGGAGATGGAATAAACACAAACTGGATCGACCTTCAGCTGCATCCACATCAGGTGAACAGGTTAAAAAACAAAAACAGTTAGCAGCCATGCACGTCCCATATTCATACCTCTGCTGCCCGGGTTTGAATCCTGCCTGTGGCCAGTTTGCAGCGTGACTTCCCCTACTCTCTCAAAAGCCTATCCACTGTCTCTCTCCTATCAACAAAGGCACAAAATGCCCCATAAATACATTAAGAAAGCATCTAAAATGACTCTACGTACATGCACAGACTGTAAATGATCCCTTAGACTGGCTGGTGAATTTTTCCACTCATGTCCAAAGATAGATTTGGGGTTCATGTTGGGTGAATCTTTCTGTCCAAATCAAAAGCCAGCAGGTCAAAGTCCGTCTCTAATCTGATTCGTTGGGAATTTGGTGACAAGCTGCAGGCCAGAAAGAGAACAAACCAAACCAGCCAGCAGCTGATTTCACACACCAAACATCAACTTTTAACCACACAATGACCTCAGCAATCAAACACGGTTACCGGTCATCAACAGGAAAAGGTAAAACTAACTAGAGGTGTGAAAAATATCGATACAGCAATATATCGCGATATTCTGACCTCCAATACAATATCCACGATATTTTAAATCTTAAAATTGATTTTTTTGTAAAAGTAAACACATATCTTATCAAAATTGGAAACAGAATACAACTTTTATGTATGCACAGTTTTTTTCATGCAGTCTGTTCAGTTCAGACAGTGAAAAGAGAAAAATGTGATTTTTTTTCCATACTGTTGTTCTGTCAGTAACTCAAAGCACTTTGTTCCTCATGTGTTCAGTTACAGTTTGAGCTTCACTGCAGGTTTGGGTGCTTTAAATACTTTGTTAAAGGGAAAACAAGAATAATTTATTTGCATTAGTTTAAGTGGCTTAATGCAGTCCTTGTTTTTAGGTTAAAGGTGTAGTCAGCGATCTTCTAATCAAATGCACTATTTGTCAAATTTGCCGTATTTCTCCTCTCCATCCTCAAGATGTCACCACTGACAGCATGTTGAAAAAAAAATCTGGTTTCAATACACAGCCTTGGCTCTGAATTTCAGCAGGTAAATACTGTGGCTCGGGTTGAGGTACCAAAACAGAGTACACCCCCCCACATTCAGGGGGCGATCATACTCATGTGCAGATCAGACAGAGGGGGGAGGGGGAGTAGTAGGTTGCGTAGCATGCGCAGTTAGCGTAAGAGAGAGATACAATATGTGCAGTAGCAATGGCTGAAAAACAGCCCAAAAGAAAAAGGTCAGAGGAGTGAAAAGTGAAAAAGAAGGGCTATGACCATGAAAGAGCGAAGACCCGGCCCAACATTGGTGTTGCTTTCTGATGGTGGAGGGAACTCCGCGAACTGAAAGACCTGAAAACGAACGCGGATGTCGCTGTCTTTCTGCTGGATAGGTAAGCAACATTAGCTTTGTGGTGCTTCACATAACAGTAACAGCCATCAGACAGTCATCTTATTGTCTAATCTGCCAGAATGTACTGTTGTCGTGATGTTTTCAATATTGTCAATCGAGTTGTTTGACTAGTCGGGGTTACCTTATCTACGTTGGTCAGCTACGCAGTTTCTACGGCCGTTTCCATGACGATGCACATCCATCAGCCATCGGGGGTGAAGCGAGTGGTGAGGAATGAAGGGAGAGGCGGGTCTAAATTTGTTTATAAACAACCTCTCCACTCGTTTTCTCCCACATCGCTGACAACACCTTTAAGTGTGTCTGTGTGTAACACTGCATTTGACATATTTCAAAACAACAAAATGGAAAAGTTGTTTTCAGTCAAATAGTTTTGACTTCATTTGTTCTTTCAGTTTGAGCAATAGCGTGACTTACATACACACAATCTCTAGATTTTTCTTAGCTAATTGTAGAATATTGCAATATATCACAATATTGTGATATCTTGATACATCGTGATATTATCGTATTGTTAGGCTCACGGCAATACTCCCCCCTAAAACTAACTTTAAGACATTTAGTCGCTGTTTATCATTTTACCAGGAACCAAAAATCCCAAACTCCAATCAACCATCACTTTATTTTGGCAAATATGGTCCAATAGTGATCAGTGCATAGAGCTCAGGGCACCTCTCGAAGTACGTCTCTCAATCACCTTTATTAAGTATTTCATGTTAATCGGTTTCATTTCTTAATCAAAGTTAGCAGACCTGCAAACAGAGGTGGTCTGTGGTCAAAAACCAGACGTGTTTCTTAAATGTTTAAGTCAGTCCTGGTTTGATATGCCTGTTTTTATGTTCTGTACCTTTTCTCACAACTTAAAATCAGAACTTGGATACAAAACTAAGAAAATCGTTCAGTTTCCTACACTTATAGTTTCAAGGGCTGAAAGACATATCGTTATCATATCTATATTAAGATATGAACATTCAAGATATCAATATCAAAAAAGCAGCTACATAAACAATATAGATTTCCCACGTGCTCGTCCTGCATGTACAGCTCTGGAAGTCATAACAAAATTCATTTTTAGAAGTGGAGATAATTCAGAGGTCAGAAGAAAACACAATGACCTTCAATAACCAAGATCAACATCTAGGAGTGGGAATCTTCCCTTTAAAAGAAAATTAGACTCTTGATTCATAAATGATGACTTGATTCATGAGTTATTTTCCGAGGATCCAGCTGCTTTGCAAGGATTTCTCTTTACTTCTTAAATTTGTTTCCTCGCACCCTCTCCACTTTTCTCTGTCCTTCCCACACTTCCTTTTATCCTATCCTCTTTGTCTTTCTTTAAGCCTCCTTCACCTTCCAACTCATGTCCCCTTGTCCCCTTGTTTCCTTTCCTTTCCTGCTCCCTCTCCTTGGCTCCTCACTCGTTTGTTTGTCCTCACCTCAGTCCCTGGTAACTTTCTTGGTTATCTGATCTTCCTCCTGACTTCCTTTAACTTTCTCCTCTCCTCTCCTTCGCTTCCTTAACTTCTCTTCTTGACTGTTTTATCCTCTTTTCCACGCCGCTGTGCCGCTCTTCTGCCTGGTGGTTGCACAGTGTTGCCTCATGCAGCAGACCTGCAGAGGGAGATCAGAAGCAGCTCTAACTGCTTTAGTCATGACTTTCTCTCCAGCAGCCTGAACGCTGCCATCTTTAATATTTCAGGCGTCTGCTGCCGGCTCGGCATTATCGCACCATGATGACATTTAGAGGCGAGGAGGTGTAACGCTGCTCCAACACCACCGCAGGACACAAACAGCCCATAAAGAAGAAGAAGACGAAGAAGAACTTCCATCGCTCACTGCAGCTGAGGATGTCAGTAATAAGATCATTTCAGGTTAAGGAAGTTAACGCCTGTTATCGCTCACAGATTCTCTCCTTCATTTCCGTCATGTTCACCTCCTTCACGTCGTCGTAACCCCTCACAAACCTTTCATAGTTTAACACATCGAATGTGAGGAGCTTTATTTGAGTGTGCAGAGAAAAAGATGTGGTGCAAACTGACCTGGAGTGTGTCCGTCTACATACTGATACAAACTAAGGCTGTCAGAGTCGACCTCCCATCACTGAGGCAAAGAAACTCAAAGAGTTAACACCTAATGAAATAATTAGTAAAATACTCCTCTACTCTCTTCTTCTTGTGCCATGACCAGAAGTCCCTGCACACCACACATTGACCATTTCATTTCTTAAGTGTTGCAGGAGAGTAGGGATGAACGATATGGACAAAACTTCATATCTCAATATCGACATGATATGACTACGGCTTAGGAGAAAACCAAGCAATGCATTCAAGGAACATCGTAAAAAGGAATTCTGGTGTGACTTCCAGAGCTGTACATGCAGGACGAGTGCGGGGGAAATCTATATCATTTATATCATTTCTTTTTCAATATTAATATCTTGAATGTTTATATCTCAATACAATAACGTTCTTTCAGCCCTACAAGAGAGAAAATCAAAAAAAGGAAATATAATTAAGAAAAAAACACATGCGAATGCCTCCATAAAGAGTATCATCAGGTCAATGTCAACTTTATTTATGGAGCACAGGAAGACAGCAGTGGCCTTCCAAAGTACTTTACAATATGAAAGAAACAATAAAAACAATAAAAACAACCAACAGAGAGAAAACATAAATAAAAGCCAATAAAAGCGACTTTACTCCACCAGAGAGCACTGTGTCCAAAGTCCAAAACCAGTTCAACACCAAGCATTATTATTATTACTAGTGGTAGGAGTAGTTTGACTTAACTTTTTCCTCACTTTTTTATGAAATATTCTTATTTGTTGCATTTCCTTCTTTTGCTTTTCAAAATGTTTTTAATTTGTACAGCACTGAATTATATTTTCCCTTACAAATCCTCACTGGAACTGACCCTGCATATCAATTTTTATTTCTTAAATGAAGTTCGGAAAATGATTTTTACCTCCGCCAAGGAGGTTACGTTTTCGGGAGAGTTTGTTTGTCCGTCTGTGAACAAAATAACTCAAAAAGTAATGGTTGGATTTTGTTGAAATTTTCAGGAAATGTTCAGCATGGGAAAAAGAAGAACTGATTTGATTTTGGTGTTGATCTGGATCAGCGTACGGCCGCCATGGTGAAAAATGTGATTTCTATCTATAACTACTGAACTAAAGTAGGTATCATTGTGATCCAATTGCTAATGGTATGTTTTCATGGTCAAGGAATCTAAATATTTTGATGAAAAAAAGGTAGGACTAATATTTATGATCAAAATCACAATATGGCTGAGGACTGTGGCGCTGGAGGAGGTCTGGGCTCTCCGAGTGCTTTTCTAGTTATCTTCTAAAATAATTTTTATTATCCACGTCTTAAGCCGTGTTTTAAAAGTGAAGCAGATGTGTTTAGAAAAGATAAAAAAAACATCGAGGTCACACCAAAATGAAGACAAATAAGAGCTCTTTTCTGCAAACTAAAGCACGCTGCACATTTTAACTTCCTGTTAGTCCTTGGCATATCTTTTCACAGTGACCAGATTTCCCTCGACAGAAAGGTCGTCTCTCTCCTTATAAGTGAGAATATCTGCTCACTGACGTGCTGATCTAAAGATGAGCTTGAGAGTGCTAAACTGTGGTGTTGTTTACACAACAATGAATTCAGCCAAATGTCATCATGTTTTCACCTCCTGTTTACACAAGACCAGAGCCCGGAGATTCTGAATCCATAAACTTCTGAAACCAGGGTCCAGGGTAGAGAGTTTTCTCTTCCATGCAGCTCTGTGTAAACCAGAGTCAGAGCATTTCAGGGTGAAACAGACGTCACTGCATGTGCAGTACTCTTTCACATACAGGCTGTGCACACATACCAGGAACAACAACAGCTTCATCGTCTACAGAGTGACATGTGAGCTGCTTACCGTGCTTGGTTTGTTATCCAGACAAAACTATCCAGTAGGGGTGGGAGAAAAAATTGATTCACATAAGTATCTGGATTTTTTGTTTGATGGTTTTTAAATCGATTTTTTTGTTCAAAATCATTTTTTTCCCCAAATGTAAATGCTTCATTTTAGTCTGTGTTAATAAGTCACTTTAAAATGCAGTCCAGGTTTTTGAAGAGAGAGTATAAACAGCTGGTTAAAATATATTGCTGAATAAATCCTTAAAAACAGACTCACATGTGATGTGTATTTTTCCTGATATAGTCTGTGGGCATCATCATTGTTCATCTTTTTCTCTGGGGTTAAAAAAAGCTAACAAAAGATTGCAAAAGTTGGCAAAATCATAGAATCGCAATTTAAATCGAATTGACACCTAAAAAATCTTATCTGGTGAAAAGTGTATTGTCCCAGCCCTACTATCCACACAGATTTGTTGTCCAGAAAATAAACTCCTGCGACTTTGTGCGTCCACTCACCATTGCTGCCTTTGAAAAGTTTTTCTTCTTTGTACCTGTGCTGTAGCAGCGCTGTTTCTCTGCAAACCTACATCGCCATCTAATGGACTGGCATGCTCACTACAACTGTTTCATTTGTTTCCCAACGCGGATCATTTCTGAAAACACAAAGGGTAAATCTTTGTGTTTCAGGTGAAAACATCACGTAAACGCGGCCTGATACTGAAGTCCCCCCATGTTGGGCCATTGGCCAGCGGGAAGTTCGAGGGACATGATGAGCGTCACAAAGGTCAGCCGATCAGAGGATATTTCAAGCTATCTTTTAATGCTTGTCGACTCCTGCTAGAGGCTTTCACACCGGGTTCAGACCTGATCCTGAAAAGTTAGATCCCAAAAACAGTTTGTTTTGGTATCTGTGTCATATTCTGTGTTGATGAAATGAGCAGGAAGTCGAGGACGTGGAGGAAAATGAAGAAGAGCGTGCAGCACTTGAGTGAGGAGATGAAACGACTGATGGCAGTTTGAGCTTCACCAGACTTTAAACTGAGGCTTGACAGCATGCTGGATGAAAACAAAAAATTTTAGTGAAGCAGCAAAGTTTCAGGATATGAATGCGATCTGGTGCTCTGCTTACTCCAGTCTGTGTAACACAGAATAACGTTCTCCAACTTTGGTTCCGCTTAAACTGGTGTGAACGCGCTGGTTCAGCAGAAAGCTCCAAGGTTCTGAGGACCCAGAGCAGAACTGTGCCGGTGTGAAAGCCCTCCTGCAGACAGACGATTAAGCTTTAATCTGAAGACATTAAACTCAGAGGAGTGATCAAGATGCGAGCGCACAGCTGTCCACAGTGTGATTTGGCTTTGCTCTGCTGTTTGAGTCAGAGAAATCCCTCTGTTGCACCTCCTTATCTTTTGGAAGTTCAAGCTACAGTATCTATTTTTGATCCACCTGCATTATTTTTAATGTCTGTAAAATCTCATTTTTTAAAGTTCAATCAATTACAGACATCTTTTCCTCTCAAGACAGCCTGAGTCATCAAATTTAAGCAGTGATAGTTTTGTTTTTGTCCAGACAGACAAACCAAAAACAATTCTGATTGAACTTTGTAAAAAATAACACAGTTTAAGAACAAACAAGGCTTCAATATCTAAATATGTTTCCCTGAATCCTTGGCTAACAGAAGAGTATCAGGCTAACAAACTCAAACAAAAACTATTCACATAACTGCATGTTTTCCTTTTTAACAGTTCTTGGCTGAAGACTTCTTCACGTTACTCTCTCTTCTTGGAGGTGGATGCCCTGGTCAACCTTCAGAGGACACTCTTCCTTCTCCTCGCTGTGGCTAGCTCGCTAACTGTTATTGCTAACTGTAGCTCCGGCTCTGCGTCACTGGTGTAAAGCAAAAATATACTGTTCCTGATGCTAAATTAAGCACCCTTTTCCATTCTTCGGGCGTTTCTGGATGGCTAACTTAGCACCCGTACAAAGTTTTAAAGCAATGAGCAGAAAGTTTAAGATCAGCTGAAACAGCTGATTCTGTTAAAAACCAACTAAAGATCTCCTGGTTTGGTCTGGCCTTATCCGAGTACCTTTTAAAATTGCTTGTATTGCTTTTATTTGTTTTGTGAAGAACTTTGTGACGTTGCTGTTCTGAAAGGTGCTATATAAATATAATTATTAATATTATGATAATTCTTATTTTCTCCTCAAATCAAACTCAGATTCCACTTTGGCTGCAGCTGATCAGATGCTCCTGGTCGGACATCCGGACATCAAGATTTCAGTTTCTATAGTTTGACAGATTAAACTCCAGCTGATCAGATGCTCCTGTTGTTTGGATGATTAATCTCTTCAAATGAGGCTTAACTGAAGCTCAAGCAGGAGACCAACTGTGGACTCCTCACTCATCCACCTGACAGAAACTCATGCATGCTGGTATATTTTTTATTTATAAAGTCATCCTGGGAAAGACTGTTGATACTCTCAGGCATCAGGCAGTTTGTTGTTTCCAAACTCTGTACTAAGTTCAGAAAGAAATCTTTTTGGGTTTCTGCTCCTTCAGCTTGGACCAACTTTAAGACCGATTTTAAACTGAAAACTTTAACCTGCCTGAATGTTTTTAAATCCTCTGTGAAAGTCATAAATCCATGCTTTAACTGATTTAATGGATGATGCATCACTGATCATGTTCTCTCCTGTGTTGATGAGTTTGCCTGCTTCTGTTGTAACTAGGGCTGAACAATATGGACAAAGTTTCATATCTCAATATTCATCATTATTATTAATGAAACGATCCCAAACATGCTTGATATCGATACGATATGACTATGGGTTTGGTGAAAACCAAGCGGTGCATTAAAGAGCAATCGTAAAAATGAAATTTGTTGTGACTTCCAGAGCTGTACATGCAGAACGAGGGCAGGAGAAATCTTTATCGTTTATATTGTTGCTTTTTCAATATTAATATCTTGAATTAGAGGTGTGAAAAAATATCGATATTAGGGATGCAAATTATCGAGTAATTCATTAATTGATAGTTGTTTCATCTTATCGATCGATGAGCGATTAATTGATAAGCGGCAATTTTCCTGCAAAGCTGAATTTCCCTCTGAATCAATAGGTTCCTTTCTACGAAAATACTATCTTTCTTATGAAAGAGAAAATGCAAATCATATTCCTTAAAGATTTATTCTTCACAGCAGGGAGCAACACATTCACAAATGGGACAATGCAATAACAAGGCTACTTTGAGGCAACTTGAAACATGAAAATAAATAAGTGTAGATAGAATATGGAGTCACACTTAAATGCAAAGAAAATTTGCTTTGGAAGGATTTTGTTCATGATGCACTGTAGTAAAGTGTAGTGTTTGGCTGTGGGGACAGGCCAGAAATGCTATGTATTAGTGTTTTGGATGCCATTTTAAAGATCCCATATTATGCTCTTTTTCTGCAGTGTAATATTGATCTTTGATCTCTTCATGAAGCCTTAGTAGCATGCTTTGGTCAAAAAACTCAATAAAACACGCCCAGCCGTATCGTCTTGATGCCTTCTAGGAGCCTCTCTGAACAACACTCGGATTTTGTGGGCGTAACTATATGTTAATGAGCCCCCGCTGAAACCGCCCCGCACTTCCGTGTCGGCGCAGTCGGCGCATGCGCATGACTATGTCAATAGAGCTCTGTGTTAGCGTCTGTGTTGCTACATGAGGAGCGCAGCACTGAACGCTATAACCGAGTCAGAACCCGAAAATAAGAGGAACCAGGAGAGAGTCGAGGACCAAGGATAAACCGGGATGTTTCTCAGCGGTTTGTATGTAAAGTTTGTTTCTTCAATGCTATAATGTTGACGAATCAAAGTTGTTCTGCCGTTCCTCTCCCCCTCCCCCTGTTGTTGTCGATGTTAGCATGTCTGTTAGCAGACGTGCAGTGCTTAGACTGGCGTTAGATAGAGTCTAGTAAGAGCTAAAGTAGAGTGAGCGGGTTACTGCAGAGACGTGAATTAACATAAAACCCCGATGTGAATTAACTTTCACTTCTAAGTAACACTGAAGGGGCCGTTGCTACTGATAGTGAAATAAGACAGAGAGAGGGGTCTTCTCTGTTGTTGTGATGTGTAAATAATGTCTGGGCTGTTCAGGGCCGATCAGAGCAACAGTCTGTTTTACAGAAATAACATCAGTAATGTGACTGACCCGTCAGAATACAGCATTTGATAGAGCCATAGCCTTTAGTGACAGTAACAGTAACTGAGAAGGTTTATTACCCGTAACTCTAAGCAGCCAGCAGTTTTCTGTGAACCTTATTTTAAAAGGTTTTCTTTTCTATATGCCACACAGTAGCCGTCTTAAAAACCTCTTCACTTGCATTATTGTATGTTATGACAGCTCTGTGTATATTCTTATACAATAACAGAACATTTCCTTTATATAAAAATTCTCCTGAACATCCTGTTTTCACTCTTCTCCTACAGAGGTGCTCCTGTGGCAATTATGTGAAAATTCCTACAGCCTGAAAATGTTTGTTGAATGGAGATACCAAAGGTATTGTGAAAAATTAGTGCTAAATAACAATATAGTACATTACCTTTCCTGTACTATGTCACTGACTTACCTGTTTAAATTAAGTAGGTCAGAGGAAAACTGCAGGAACTCCCAGTCCAACCATCCTGTACTCTGACTCTGAGTGTGTTTTTCACTACAACATGCATTCTATATTTATAGAGCAGACTATGAGCCTTTACATCTAAGAGGAGTGATGCATAAGTATTTTGATATAAACACTTCCATGACTGTTGAACAAAAATAGTAAAGATTAAAAGAACTGTTTCCTCCATCTCATTTCTTTGTCTTTCTTGTTATTTAATTATTAACATTACATGTAACATATGGAAAACTGAAAACACACAAAACAGTTCATGTAGACTTTTTATTGTGAAAGATATTTTGACATATAAAAACACCAAATGAACCGGCTGGTACTGTAGACATTTTTACATAAAGGAGGTAAAAAAGGCATGAAAAAAGAAAAGGAATTTTTAAACACAAGCCATAGCCATGTTGATAAAAATATGAACACATAGATAAAAACACCTATGACAGTAATTTTCATTTCTAACATAATCTTATCATGTCCAGCCCTTACAGATGTCTGGCCTACAGAGCCTTTGTCAGCTGATGCTGCCTGTGTTGTACTGCAGAGTTTCCTGATGCAGAAGACCAGTATGAGGGGGTTAGCGCTTCCTGGTATTTGGAAAAGGAGCATATGGTCTGGTATTTTCTGCAGCTCCTTCAGGTGTGGAGCAGGGTCCTGGAAAACCTTCCCAAAGACAAGGTCCAACAGTGCATCTGCATGATCTGAAATACAAGACACAAAAATATATGTTTACAAGAAATGAACCAAAACACCTCACTGCAGTGTTGTAATTTTTTTACATAGTCTTTTATTGTCACAATATCCTTATTGATTACATATTCTCAATTCCATTTTGATAACATTTTTATTCCAGTTGCCTTTATCTTTTCATTTCCATGCTATGCCTATTTGCCAATGTTTTTAAATGTGTTGATTTTAATAAAGAATTGTTTAACTTACGGAAAGCTGGCTCTGCTCTCACTGGCTTTGCTGTACATCCTTCCTCCTTGGATTTTGAGAAGCTGACTGTAACCAGCGATTCACCATCAGAAGATGCTGCCTGAAGTCGACCAGCATAGACACAAGAAAGAAAAATATTTAACCTGTTAGTGCATGAAAACACAAATAATAGCCATGCATTTTTACCTTTTTTTTAGACAAAATGTTTATTTCACGTTGTACTAAAATCTAAATAAATTACATGAGATGTTACAAATAGTTATTGTTACTCAATAGATACATTAGGTATTTCTGGCAAGTGATAATTCAGCTGAGGACTTTTATATTTATCATTTATCTGACTGTATTCATTTGGGTTTTTTGTGATATTCTTTGATAATTTTGATCAGACACATACCAAAAGTATGTCTCAAATAAGATACAAGCTTTTCAAGGGTTAATGAGTTTTTACTTACAAATGTCACATTATGTGATGCATTATAAAATGTCTATGCCTATATATTGTTAGTAAATAAAACGGGAGGATAATTAAATCAGAGATCTTATTTGCCTCCCTCCGTTTTTCGTAAATCACTGACCTGTTAGTAATTGTAACTTATCCCCAGTCACACAGCTCGTATGACAGCATTCTGTGGGCATTCCTGAGTGTTTAAACTCACAGAAATCAGATTAAATTAGTTTGGTGATAACGACATCTGCAGTGTTAGCGTCACACGTCATATACACTCCCTGTTGTTATCAATATTTACATGATCTGCTGTAACACAGAGGAACAAAGCCTGATCGTTTCCCTCATCCACAGCTTAGACACGAAATGAGTTTGGATACCTTCTGAGATAATTTATCGATTACATTGCCTGTATTACAAAACAGCGAAGCTCGTTTCTCGTAGCATTACAGGCTAACACAACAGGCTAACCACAGCTAAGCTTAGCCCCCGAGAGCTAACACAGATGCATCGGGGAGAGGAGGGCTGTACAAGGAATAATAATAATTATCCTCCAGCTGTTATACTCCTCTACTACTGTGAGAATATTTAAACATCTAAATCTGATTAAACCTGTTGGTGATGACGATGCTGTGGCCAATAAAGTCAGTTATCACATCTACAGATACACTGTTTTGAGCCGACGTTAGCGTATACATATATACTTTCCCCTGTTATCAATATTTACATGCTGTGCTGCAAAACACAGAGACACACAGCCTTCACTGGTCGTTTCCCATGTCCTCAGTTTGGACACGAAATGAGTTTTGATACCTTCTGAGATAATTTATTAATTACAATGCCTCAGAGAGAGTAGCAGGCTTCTACTCACACAGCGGTACATCTCACAGCAGCAGAGTAATAGACAACAGACTAATATTATGGCCTAGAAAAGACACGATATGGTTAGAAAACAGCAAAGCTCGTTTATTGTAACATTACAGGCTAAAACAACAGGCTAACCGCAGCTAAGCTTAGCCTCCTGAAGCTAACACAGAGGAATAGCTCGTACATCTGCTCCTCTTCCCTCTGCTGTTAGCAGCTCGTAGCAATTAGCAAAATAACAGCACACAGCATTTGGAATACTCACATTTCCAGGGTCCGAGGTTTGCTGGTGGATGGTTGGCACTGATCCTGGGTTAAGGACCAGTCTATTTGCGAGCCCCTTTGTGTACTGTCCAAAGTTTGCGGAACTGTCAGCTGTTAAGTGACTGGCACAAACATGCACATTTTTTCTTTGTTTTTCTGGCACTTTTCCATCATATATGAACTCCAGCCACTTAGTTTTTAAATCTTCAGAGTCAGGCAGCTTGTGTAAGGAAGTTTGTGGCTTGTTACAGCCCACAACGCTGCAGCAGTAACTCAAGCTGAAGTCCGATGTCTCACTGCCGGTAAATCCATCATGGCTGCTCTGCACATAGCGATCTCACCAGCAGCGTAGAGAGGAGTGGGCGGGGACGGGGTGGGGGTGTCTGCTCCTGATTGGTCAAAAAATTCCCCTGTGACGTCGGTACAACTCAAATGAAAGAATGCCTCAATAGGGGGTGGGATTTTACATTCACCAGCATCACGCAGCACAGGATTTGTCACTAAATATCACAGTTTTTGGGCTGGGGGGAAAGCCACAGACCTCAAAATTTCACCAAAAGACTTAATAAAGTGGTTTTTGCATAATATGGGCCCTTTAAAATATTAAAAAATTATATATCTGTAATTTCTACAAATATTAATGTGTATGGTGTTTAGTATAATAGTAAAATACAATTTGTAATATATTACTACTTGTGTTTATACATTTAATATACCAATAATTACTGGGGATTTTATGTGAAATATCTTTTGGCGGAATCGCCCATTTATTGCGGCAGTCATGTCTGTTTAACTGATGTCACATATCCACTGGGTAATGCCCTCTGCATCACTGAGTCAGCTCTCAACGCTGTGATTGTAGGTTGAGAGCTACTGGTGATAATGCAGCTGAAGTTGTGGAGGAGTTGTACTTTAAAATACTTCCACAGATTGTGCATTTTTGTCGCCATTAACAAATTTAAAGTGGTTCCATACCGAACTCCGTCTTGTCCTCTTCATCCTGCCAGCTTACACGCCCCTCGTTTGTCTTGTTGTTGTTGTTGTTGTCGCCCTCTTCTTCTTCTAATAAAGTTCCGGCAGCAATGCGCGTAATGCTGCCCCCCCACAGGTTGGGTTATATCGCTCTATGTTGTCAGAGGCCAGCTTCTCTTGTGTTCAGAGTGTGTCTGCAGAAGCGCCATGCGGCTTGAAGGGAATTACGGGTTCAAAACGCAATTAATTGCAATTAATACACTTTAATCGAGTAATTTCTTATCGACAATCGATAATCGATTAATTGTTTGCATCCCTAATCGATATAGCAATATATCGCGATACTTTGACCTTCAATATAATTTTGATATTTCAAATCTTACTGTAGATTTTCTTGCAAAAATAAAAACTCATATTTTATGAGAGTAGGAAATAAAATTGAAAAAAAAGTCAAGTACAAGTAGTTGGTAGGGCTGCAACAACAAATCGATTAAAATTGATAATTAAATTAGTTGGCAACTAATATAATTATTGATTTTCAATGGCAACTAATCACGTGTGTTTTGTTGCATGAAATTGTAGCTTACAGTCGTTTAGTTAGGAGGAGATGAGCCTGCTCTCTTGCCGTAAGCTACTGTGAGAGGTGCGCATGCGCACTAACAACCGTCACTGCACACAACATGCAGAAGGATTCACAATGGCGGCGTCCACGGCAGCATCACTTTGTGAATGACCAAAAACCTCCAAAAGCTGGGAGCATTTCACGCTCAACAAAGCAAAGCATATAATCAATTGCAAACATTGCAAGGCCGACTTCATCTGGCATGGGAGCACGACCTCTATGAAAGAGCACTTGCTGAGAAAGCACGTCGGCGTAATCGAGACGGACAAAGACTCGCCTCGGTATAAAGATTATTTTTGTTTATTACATTCAGCAGCACCTTATTTTATTGAATACTTTATAGACAAGACTGCTACTGCTTTGCCTGCTTTGTTTCAAGAAAAAAAAAGTTTGTGAGCATTATTTAAACATGCATCAAGTCTATTGTAACGTCCGTCAGATGTAAAAATAAAGGTGACTCCGGCTTGCAAATATACCTGCTTTTATTAAACAGTCACTGTGGGCTGTGACCACACCAACTACAATTTCAATTCACGAACAAAACAGTGAGTAGTAATCTCTAGACCTCCTGCTAACGGCTCTCTCCCTCCTCGCTTGAACCCACACACTATCTCTCTCCTTCTGAACTCTGACCTGTTCGCACCACCTTCCTGGTCCCTTCACTGACCATCAATTTTCAGGAAACATTAACATCCACATTGAACACATAAACAGTAGAACTGCTACACTATTAATGTACTTCCCGTTTGGCACAATGAGTCAAGAAAGAAAAAAGCTGTAACAAACTATTATTACTGAAGGAAAAATGCTTTTAATTGCCTTTATTGTTTTTAGAAAATATCTAAAACAACTTTAAGCAAAATTGTAAAGGAAATTGCAAAAATGTGTCATTATCCGATTAATCGTTTAAATAATCGCCCGATTAATCGATTATGAAAGTAATCGTAAGTTGCAGCCCTAGTAGTTGGATCATCCAGTCAATGTCCACTACACTGGAAATACTAGTTAAGTTGTATTTATCTTGTTTACAAGAATACCTTGTGCACTTCATTTTCTCATTTCAGTGACATAAGGCACTTATGTAATATCTATGCACAGGTTTTTTTCACGCAGAAATTTGTAATTTTTTTACTGACTTGATTTGTAATTTCAGTTCGAGTAATATTATGTGATTTGCATAAACACCATCTCCAGTTTTTTTCTTAGTTAGCTGTAGAATATCGCAGTATATCACAGTATTGTAATATTGTGATATACTGTGATATCGTATCGTGAGGTTCTTGCCAATACTCTCCCCTATCTTCAATGTTCATATCTTGATATAGATACGATAACGATATCTCTTCAGCCCTACTCATAACCATGTGTAGCTGCCAACTTTACTAAAATTGTCATTTTCCTTTCATGGTTGCAGTCCATTGTGTCAGAAACTCCTTTATAGTATAATAATCGTTTTGATTTATAAAACTGTAAATTCAGTAATGACGAGGCAAACATCATGGAACAATTACAGCCAATATGTGGGATATCCCTGGTCATTTTTATGGCTGAATATTGGCTGGAGCTATGTGCTAATATTTTTAGATTTGCTGGTAAACTTTTTATGTAAACATCTGCCCATATATATTGAGATAATATTCTGCATCCATAGTTACTTTGGATATTAAGTCAAATGTAAAGTGATTAATTCCTATTTTCAAGCAGCAATGAGTTACATTTTATAATAGAGTTTTTAAACCCACAGTGGGTCATTAATGTTGTTTTGTAAACCAGTCTGCAGCACAGTTTCTTCTGTTATAACAACAGCATGCTAACACAGAGCATGTTTGTGACTCTGCAAACAGCCTTGAGTGAACACTCGAGGAAGTGCAGGTCTGAACTTTAGTTATGGTGACCGAGTCTGTTTGTATCAGGACAGAAATGAGGATGCTTCAACAACACAAACAACACACGAACAAACACTGAAACAACTGCAGCTCCTCCACTCAGCTACAGATGATTTACTGTGACTGCAGAGTTCTGTACCTAATAATACGACCTTAACCCAAAATGAGCATCAGAAAGTTTTCACAGTGAGAATAAGTTTAATCTCCTCTCTGCATGTTAACCAGTGTTTCAGTTACATCAGCCTGCTGCTGGATTTCCTGCTCTTGGTTCAGCTAATGGATCGATAACAGGCTGAGAAAATCCTCCCATCCAGCTCTGACGTTGATTACACAAACATTTGGAGTTACAGGATCAAACCACAGGTATGACGCATCAAACTGAAGAATCTTCATTAAATGAGTGAGTGAAAACTGTACCTTTAAATCATCCCTAACAGTCAAGCAGTGAAGGGGAAAGTTTAACTGAACAGTAAATCTGTCATTGCTGGGTAAACAGTGACACCACGAGGGCAACACCGGTACTGCAGCTGTCCACAAACTGAAGCAATTAGGCGTTTCAGGCCTCATTTAAAGCATTTCAGTCTATATCATTATCACTATTTAACAGAATAATGTACTTAATATCATTAATTTTTATGTTTATAAGTTGTTTCAGTGTGAAGAGGGACAAACTGCATCAAACTGTTCCTGAGCAGCTTTTTGCGTGATTGTACATTTTGTGTTTTTTATAATCAATACATTTTCTGTAGTTGTGGCTCTTCACTTGTTATAGCATCTGAGTAATGGGAATAAAAAAATGAAAATCTTAGCTGACCATGATAACAAAAGTCAAACTCTCATACTGAGGCCAAATTCAATAAATAAACTAAGGTGAAGCTGATGTTATGGAGAGTTTATGGACGTAGACAAAGTTAAGTCATATTTAGAATTGGTTTTTAACTCTGTGACCGGCCACTGAATTAGGTACAGCTCACTAGTACTGGATTGGTCCCTTTGCTCTCAGAAAATTCTTTGTGCATTAATTCATAGATTCAACATGGTGCTCAGAGATTCACTATATATGGACACGACAGCAGGAAGACTTCAGCAGCTTGAAGCTTCAATACAGGAATCAAAAGGGACAGAACAAACTGACCAGTGGGGAAATTTAAGGATGGAGTCAAGAGCAAAGCAGAAAGTGAGACCCCGTCACACCTTGTAAACAGGTATAAGCAGCAGTTATCCACCTTTTCTGTTCAGTCAGACAAACACAAGAGACTTCAACACGTCAACACAGACCCATTAGACAGAGTCACACTGACACACTGTCTGCGGGCTGAAAAGGACGAGGAATATTATTATTATTAATGAAACGATCCCAATCCCCCTGGTTCTCCAAACTGACGTCTCCGTCTAAAGAAGCTCAGTGATGATCATAAAGCTGCATAGTTTATACCAGAGCCCTCTCTGCTCTTCTATGACATTATAGTTTAATTATACATATTTCCTGACTATTATTCCCTATTTTCTTATTGTAATTATCATTTTTTAAGTTACTTATCCAAACACTGTTGTAGATCTTTGTTAAGCATGCCAATAAATCATCACAGATGTTGAAATGTATTTTTCACAGTGTTGCCATATGTGTAATAAAAAAGTTAAAAAGGGTTATACATCCCCCTGACCACCAATTTACACACAAGAAGTTTTTCATCAGACATTTTTACAAAAATATCAAAACTGCAAATTACCATAAACCTGTTCAGCCCCTTTTTAAACCCTTTGCTCAAAATGACATCCTCATAAAGAAAAGAGTGTATCTCTGCAACCACAAGGTCTATTTGAATTATTTTGGTGTCACAATCAAAGTAACACTTGAGAGATTTGTCCAGATGTGGAATTATCAGTATAAGTGTTACTGGGACAGAGTAAATGAAGAGAGAAGTTGGAATAACTTGAACATTTCATCCAAGTTTTTATTGTGAATATCTCTTTGGAATTATGCAGCTGCAGCTTTACAACTCTATGAATAAATGTGAAAATATATGAACACTACTTCTGCCAAGTTTGAGTCTGATAAAGTGATGCAGAGCAAAGTTAGAGAGGTTTTACTACAGAGTGGTCAGACCCAATCTTGGCACAGTTTGGCTCCATTAGTCCCATTTGGCATTTCTGATATACCAAACTTTATATTTCACTTTTATGTCACTTTTGGGGTTCATTACACCCAGTTACAACAGTTTATATCTTCTTCTGCTTATCCATGGCTGTTGTTGACTGTTGTTGAAAAATAATATTAAAAAAAGAAAAAGATATTTTTTTGTTTCTTTTTGTTAAAAGTCAAGCAGAACTCTCTACACTTTCCCATTCAAAGAAATCCATACAAATCAACCCAAGTTTGAATCAAAGTGAAACAGATTTGGACATTTGATCATTCATTCATTTGCTTGATGTTGTCGTTGTGTTTGGTGTGTGTAAAAATGGCTTATAAGGTTGTGTAGCTGAATATTTCCTGTTTAACTTCATGTGCAGCATGACTATATTTCTACATGAATAGTTCACTTTTTAGTTTTCTTTTGACCCTGGATGATGTTTAGTTTAGATTAGGGGTGGGCGATATGGCAAAAATATATCACAATTTTTTTTTAAATGAAATCACGATCACGATTTTATCACGATTTTATCACGATTTTATCACGATTTCACGATTCTTTTTTACTTTGATTTTTTTCTAGACTAATTTGCATGTCTGACCATTTTTTACCAATGTTTAACAGATAAACATGTAAAACCCTAAAGAAAAAAAAGACAAATAAAGCCAAAGAAACTTTCTGAACAGGTTTTAATTGAAATAGTGCAGTTTTTATAAGAATGTGCAATAAATGTAAACATAAAAGGTAATGAACAACAATATCAACATTATCTCTAAAAATGCAACAATTCAAAACAAATGTTTTCTAACTGAAATGTCTATAATCTGAGTGAATAGTACAGCTGCTTTAGAACAGATTTTTGTTCAGACATCTTCAAACTTTTATCTCCTTTTCTCTTTCCACCATGGCTTCACGCTACATAACCAAACAGGAGATCCTATCATGCACTGAGCGTAATGTGCTACGATTGACTAGTCGGGTGCGCATCAAAGTCTCTGCGTCCACACAGACGATCTGACGATCTTTCTGCTTTATGAGATCATCCCCATGTTATAATCCTTAACGACTTAATATCGTACACTCCTAGTTTAGATCTGTAGTTATGATGTAGTTCACCTGTGAGTGTAAACAGACCTGCTGAGAGAGGCTCATACAGACACAGGGACTCATCCAAAACCCAACATTTGCTCCAGAGTTACAATGAAGCTTGGGACTGAAACACCTGATCAGGACTTCAAAACAACAGCCAATCACAGCCAATCAACAACCAATCACAGCCAATCACAGCCAGGCTGCACAAACACAACAACCCAGCACTCAGCCGAGCTCCTCGTCTTTTTTATCAGATATATAAAACCTCAGAGCCAAAATATCTGCACTCAAAGATCCTGAACATCAACAACAGACAATGAGCTGAAAACATTTCTATATAGAGCAGATACTCAGTGGAATAAGCTGCTTGTTCTCTTAAAATCAAAAACTGACTTCAAAAAGACATGAAATAATGTGTGTTTGCAAACATAGGCTGATAACATATTCATGACTTATGAATTCTTACTAATGCAGGTTTTTATGTCAGTTTTACACAGCAGTTTGTTTTTGACAAAACTCTGGATGGACACAGTTTATCACCATGAAGTCAAAGTGTGGAGCGAGCAGCTGGAGCTTCAGATTTTTAAGGTGAAGCTCGGTGCAGATGTTCATGTGTCTGATACTCACTGTAAGGCACTGATGTGTGTTTGTGTGAGTGGATTGTGTTATTGTAAATGTTCGCTGTATTTAACGTTCTGTTATGGACAACTGATGGATGGATGGACTTCAGGAAGACGAGCTGCTGCCTCCTTTTAAATAAACAAATAAACAAACAAACAAACAAACAGGCTGAACATGGAGAGATCTGTCCTACCTCACTGAGCTGGACACAGCCTGGCGTGGATACTACCCTGATGAGGCCGATGACGTCCTGTTGGAGGAAGGAGCTCAGCAGAGGTCCATGGTCCTGGTCTCCCCTGGGGGGGGTCGCTGAAGCTCCTGATCCTGCAGTCCTGCAGCTCTGAAGCAGCCTGACGGGACGTCCCAGCTGAAGTCCACACAGCGGAGCAAGCATGGACCATACTTCAGTTTCCATGAGGCTGACGTGAGGCCGCCATTGAGGCCTTCTGTATGTCTGACTCTACATCAGCGTGCACGTGCCTGTTCTCCCCTGAAGTATCAGACTCATGAGCACAGAAACATCCGAAATCCAACATGGTGCATCCAGCTGTTTGAAAAAATCATTTCATCAAAAACAGGAAATGTTCCTTTAGGCCTTTAAAAGTTTTCTTCAGACTGAAATAAAGATCTGAAGGTCCAGAGTTTAGGACATGTTTCCTCTGCTGAGCTCAGAAAGGACGAATTCAAACATCATGTAACTGAAAAACAACAAACAGTGAAGATCATCTGGATCTGAAGGAGTCTCCTCTGTCTGCACATCTTCACCCACAGGCTTCGACCAGGAGAGAAACAGCACCTCTGAATCATCCAGTCACACAGACATCCAACATGTTCATCCAGCATGTTCATCCAGCACGTTCATCCAGCACGTTCATCCAGCACGTTCATCCAGCATGTTCATCCAGCATGTTCATCCAGCACATTCATTTAGCATGTTCATCCAAAATGTTAGTCCAACATGTTCATCCAGCACTTTCATCCAACACGTTCATCCAACACGTTCATCCAACACGTTCATCCAACACGTTCATCCAGCACGTTCATCCAGCACGTTCATCCAACATGCTCATCCAGCATGTTCATCCAGCACGTTCATCCAGCACATTCATTTAGCATGTTCATCCAAAATGTTAGTCCAACATGTTCATCCAGCACTTTCATCTAGCATGTTCAACCAGCATGTTCATCCAACACGTTCATCCGACACGTTCATCCAACACGTTCATCCAACACGTTCATCCAGCACGTTCATCCAGCATATTCAACCAACATGTTCATCCATCATGTTTATCCAGCATATTCATCCAACATGTTCATCCAGCACGTTCATCCAGCGTGTTCATCCAGCGTGTTCATCCAGCATGTTCATCCATCATGTTCATCCATCATGGTCATCCAGCATGTTCACCCAACACATTCATCCAGCATGTTCATTCAGCATGTTCATCCATCATGGTCATCCAGCATGTTCACCCAACACGTTCATCCAGCATGTTCATTCAGCATGTTCATCCAACATGTCCACCCCAGGGCTTGGTCTCTGGTCAGGTTTGTGGATTCTGTCTGTCTGAGAGTCTCAGATCATCTTAGTAAATCAGAGAAGCTGTTCAGTTTGAAGTCTCAGTCCTGGTCCACCTGAGTCCACCTAAGCCCACCTGAGCCCATCTGAGTCCACCTGTGAGGTCCAGCTCACCTTGGTGTGACACTGGACAACAAACTCAGCTTCCATCAACACACCACCAACATTTTCAAAAAGAGCCAACAAAGACTATCCGTCATCCGCAAACTCAAAGGACTCTATGTTTCCCCCCATCTCCTATTGCGACTTTACCAGACCATCATCCAGACCATCATCCAGCCCATCCTCATATACTGCTCCTCCTGTTTTTTCAACCTTCTTACTGTCACGAACCGGGCCAAACTCACTCGCATCACCAACATCGCTGCCAGAGTTATTGGTCTCCCCACACCCAGTCTGTCTGCACTTAACAGCAAGGCCATCCATCGCGCAACCACAATAGAGCAGGACATTACACACCCACTCAACCAGTACCTAACTCCACTGCCTTCGGGGCGCAGGTACAGGACAATAAGGTGCAATAAGGCTCGCCTTGGGAAGAGCCTGATCCCTGCAGCCATTGCTACTCTGAATGATAGGCCACGCTGAACGTATATGTGTTGTTGTGGTGTAATTTGTTGCTGTCTCTGTTGTTGTTTAAATTGTGCAATGCTGTGAAAATGAATTTCCCCTTGGGGACAATAAATCTAATCTAATCTAATCTAATCAGCTCACCTCAGTCCAGGTCAGGGAGCTGCAGACCCACCTGCTCAGTGATGGTGAAGACGCCATCTTCTTCTCTACCTGCCGGCGTTTCAAGGTGTGTCATGGCGGGAACGGAGCCTCCTTCTCCCGCCGGAAGAGTCTGAGTCGGCCCAACAGGTGTGAAGAAGTTCGTCCAAAGTTCTGAAGCAGCGACTTTGTCTCCTTAACGTCCTCCAGCTTTGATCCTCCCGCGCGCACAGCGCACACCTGGCCATCAGTACGCACACCTGTGTATCAGGTCGTGTTCTGCTGGTCATTAGCGACAGCGTCACCCCCATGGACTCTTCTTTTATTACCTCTGCCAGGAAGTGACGTAATTGACGCGTCTGTTTGTTTGTTTGTTTGTTCGTTTGTATGCTTATCTGTTAGCAACATAAGTAAAACATTTAAGGACGGATTTTAATGAAAGTTTGTTGTTAATTGTTAATGGTATGTTTTCATGGTCAATGAATCTAAATATTTAGATGAAATAAAGGTAGGACTCATTTTAATTATTGGTGAAAATCACCATGGGGGAGGACTGTGGCGCTGATGGAGGTCTGTGCTCTCCGAGTGCTTTTCTAGTTTCTGATTAAATACTAAACTGTTGAAGATGTGAACACTGACAGAAAGGCTTAATTAATGTAATTTTGTGAGAAAGACTGGCACAAACAGCCTTTAGGGGGCTCAGATAGGGATGGAAATCAAACCAATTCCAGGAAATTCCCTTAAATAACTGGTCCTGTTTTTTTGCTCATCAGTTCACTTATCAGTTTTTTTCCACATCAGTCAACAAATGTTAAACCAAAGGATCCAAAATCATGGAAAACAGGGAAAAGTGTCAAAACTGTGTCTTAACAAAACCTTCAGAGGTCAAGTGTTTACACAGAATTCAGCAGGAATTGATATAGGCACTGGTATCAATAATCAAGCCATTATTAGCAGTTAGAGCCAATCACAGGGCCACATAGAGAGACAGACAAACATCATGCTCATGCCTGAGGGTGATTTAGTCACCAATCAACCCACTGAGCATGTCTCAGTCTGTGGGAGGAAACTGGAGAGAACCCATGCACGACATGAGGATCAAACCCTGATCAAACCAGCAACTTTCTTGCTGTGTGACACGTGCACTTCCTGTCATGTCACCGTGTCTCCTTGTTTCAATAAAATCGTATGAATTTCCTACACTGAAGCATCATTGAGGGGATCTCGTATCAACCTAGACCTTCACATTCTGTATCCGGCCCTCAAGTATGCAGGATGGTATGCTCTTTTTGTGTTTTATTTTAATATACTTCTTATTTTTGTATATATTTTTGACATGATGATAAATTTAGATGAACAAAATGCAGCACTAATAAAAAATAAAGTCGGCTAAAGTGAAACTAAAAAATGCTAGTCTTAAGTTAATGAAGAAATGACTCTTCACGGATAAAATTAGACAAATGTACCTTTAGACTTTAATGAACTTAATTAACTTCCTTCCAAAAAAGATATTTAACTAATAAGGGGCCACGACATAAAGTTACTGGGTAACTGTTACTCAAACTACTTTTTTACTTTCTTACGTTTGAAATAAAAATAATTTCTGCTGACTGAACTGACTGAGCTCGCAGTTCAGCGTCGTCACCACTAGATGGAGCCATTTTATTTTGCAAAGCGTCACAGTAGAAGTTTGTCCTTCCGAGGACCCGTAGTTATGGAAACAACATGGCGTCCGACAGTGATGGTGAGGAGGATTTTGTGACTTATGGGACTCCCCTGGAGCCTCTGGAGGAAGGTAAAGACTTTATTTATATAATTCTGAATGATCAATAACGTGCTGTTTCACGGATGAACCCTGTAGGTGCTTGTTAGGATGATAAATCATCACCGGCGCTAAAACCAGCAGGCAGGAGGCTAAGCTAGTTAGCAACATTCAACCAGACTGAGATCAATTATAATCACAATAATTATTATTAGAATGATCTCAGTTAGTTTAGTTTCAGTGTGCACAAAGGCTGAACAAACATCTTTATATTCAAATTACACTTTTTTACGTTTAGCCCACAGAGGATCTCAAATCTGCTCTTCAGTGTAGAGTATAGTTACACATTAACTGTGGCTAAAACAGCTGGTTATTACAGTCAATAAAACCTTTATAACAACTGTTTGTTGGACTGTATACATCATTTATAACAGCTGGTTATAAGACTGTATAAAACATTTATAACAGCTGTTTATTAGACTGTATAAAATATTAATAGCTGTTTGTTAGACAGTATAAAACATTATTAGCAGCAGGTTATTAGGCTTTATAAAAAATGTATAACACCTGTTTGTTAGACAGTATAAAACACTTATAACACCTGGTTATAAGACTGTATAAAACATTTTTAACAGCTGGTTATTAGACTGTGTAAACATTTTTAACAGCTGTTATTTTGACTGTAAATCATTTCTGATTAAGACAGCTGTCTGAGTGTTGATTTAAGCAAATGACTTTGAGGAATGTGAATGTCTTCACTACTGTCCCTGCATATAGATTAGTAAGATTATGCAATTATTATGTTTTGTCTTTGTTTTGGAGTTGTGTTTCATGTTGTTATCTCTATGCATTTGTTGTCTTTATTTTACTTTTTTAGTTACTTCATACTGGAAAAGTCATTAAGATGAATCCCCTCATCTGCAAAGAGCTCTTTACCCAAATATACAGGCAAAAACACAATATTACAAAGAAACAGACATTACTGAGACATTTTAGAGAAACATTACAATCCTCCATCCATCCATTTTCTATACCCGGCTATCCCTTTCGGGGTTGCGGGGGGCTGGAGCCTATCCCAGCTATCATCGGGCGAGAGGCGGGGTACACCCTGAATCGGTCGCCAGTCGATCGCAGGGCCACATAGAGAGACAGACAACCATTCACGCTCACACTCATACCTAAGGACAATTTAGAGTTACCAATTAACCTAATGAGCATGTTTTTGGTCTGTGGGAGGAAGCCGGAGTACCCGGAGAGAACCCACGCATGCACGGGAAGAACATGCAAACTCCACACAGAAAGGCCCTCCCGACCCGGAATCGAACCGGGAACCTTCTTGCTGTGAGGCACGCGCTCTACCAGCTGCGCCACCGTGCCGCCCACATTACAATCCTGATTACTTCAAATAAACGCAACCATGGCTAATGTAGCTGTATACTTACATTTACATTATTATTAAACACATGTACACACATTTGATGCTGAAAACAGGAGCAGGGTGTTTGTAGATGAGTTACGACAGGATTGTTTCAGTCTGATCTATATGGAGTTCAGTATTGTTTAAAATAAGGAGGACGGTTATTTTATTTTTGTTTTTTTTAATTTATCCTGTGTTTCTACATTCATTCAAAAACCCTGTCTCCTTACTCTGTATACCTGTTTTTGAGTCCCTCTTAAAGCTCATTACATCTGTCATCGAACCCTCATTAATGGAGAAACTCTAAGAGAAAATGACCCTAAAACACACGTTTTTACTTCCTGTGTTGTATTTTTTATTTAGTATATTGGTTCATTCATCAGTGTGTAAAGTCCTTTGTACTTTATTAATTCAAATGGAAGGTCTGAGTGATTGATCGGGTGAGTATTAATTAGTTTTTATGTATTTGTGCTGGTGCAGACGAGCCTCTGAAGAAGCCAGTCCCTCTGCACGACCAGACAGTGAAAGATGAGAAGGGCCGATACCAAAGGTTTCACGGGGCGTTCACTGGAGGATTCTCAGCTGGTTACTTCAACACCGTGGGCACCAAAGAAGGTCAGCGTTGTTCACAGCCTCTGACTGATGTGGTTAGATCAGTTTGTGCTTTACCTGAGACACTTGGATCAATGAGGTGATAACGTCAGCCAAAATGCTGGTATGATCCTGCACCTGATCATGTGATTTGGTTTGTTCCTTGTGTAGGCTGGGCTCCCTCAACCTTTGTGTCGTCACGGCAACAGAAAGCTGAGAAACATCATGCAAGACCGGAAGATTTCATGGATGAGGAGGTGAAGTGGATTAAACTGTTATCAGGTTTAACGAGAGTGGATTAGTTTGGATTATCTGAATTCTTGACTCCAATCCACAAGTAAAGGTTTCTTATTAAACATTTTGTATGAACAATCACTCTTCATATTATTGTTGATGGAGAAATTACATATCCTTTGCATTTCTCAGACTTCAGTTCATTTTTCTGTCAGTTATCATAGTTTCAGGTGGTTAAACTCCAAATCTACAACAGTGACTATTCTTCTCTGTATTAGCCTCCACACATTAACAATAATAATAATAATAAGAAGAAGAATGATAATACATTTTATTTAAAAGCACCTTTCAAAACACCCAAGGACGCTGTACAGGACAAAAGCAACAACAATAAAATCAACAAAACAATACAACTATAAAATCAGCAGAATACTTCAGAGAAAGATGGATGAGTGGATTAAAGTGAAAAATTAATGGTAAAGAGTACGCGGTCCTGAACAGGTGGGTTTTGAGTCTGGATTTAAAAAGGGACAAAGAGTTCAGGTTTCGGATGTCAGGGGGGAGAGAGTTCCAGAGCATTAAACCCTGGCTACACATGTTCCTCACAGTGAGATATTATTAAAAACTTTTCCACAGCTCCTGAAGCAACACAAACACAGTCATGGAGAGCATGACGGACACGCCTGAAAGTTCTTATTGTGGTTTATGTAGGACTTCAGTGAGCACGGTATCGCTCCCAGAGAGATCACCACCAGCCAGGAGTTCTCATCCGGTCGCAGAGACGCCGTCAGAGAGAAGGCGAGAGCCGTGAGCGCTCAGGCGGCGCTGATCCCTGGAGACATGCTGCTGGAGGATTTGATCGCCCCGGCCAGGTGACTGCAGACCTTCACTCTGGAGTCTCAGTGAAACCTGCAGCTGCATGTCCATCTGTCACGCTTTTCTGTAATGCAGACTTTTCTCTGAGGTGCGTTTGTTTTGTTTGACCAGGCTGTCGGTTGGGGTGGAGCTGCTGAGGAAGATGGGCTGGAAGGAGGGTCAAGGTGTCGGGCCTCGAGTGAAGAGGAAAGCTCGCAGACAGCAGACCGGTTTGTCCAACACTTCAGTCTGATCTGCTGCTTCTGCAGACCGACACATGGCTGTCAAGCACTTTTTTAACTTTTTTTTTATTGTAATTTCAGTTTTACAAAAGGGAGAAGTTAGATCAAATAAAGTAACTTTAAAATAAAAGAAAACATAAAAGGGAGGTTGTTTCAGGCCATCCCGTAGTACACAACAGTATGTATCATTTACACAGATATGGGGTTACAGACTCTGGTGTATAAGTTCCATTTTTTCCAGTATTTTTTACAGTCGTAGTCTTAAGGAGAAGGAGAGCTTTTCCATAGAATATATTTTGTTAACAACTGTAGTCCAGTCTTTCTTTGTTGGTGGATTTGACTGCATCCATTTGTGTGTGATGGCCTTTTTGCTTGCAGCCAAAATGATTTTATAAAGATATCTGTCCTGATAGTTGAGATCACTTGGCAGTTTACAAAGGTATAATGTGACAAAGCAAGAAAGAACTTCAATATCAAAAATTGTCCTCATTTCTTTTGCAAGCTTTTGCCAGTAAGAATGGATTAGAGGACAGGTCCAAAACACATGGAAATGATCTGCCATAGATGTACCACAATTCTTCCAGCATACACCAAGCTGTCAAGTGTTTTTGAAGTGGTATTGCCTGAGGTGCAGCCTTCTGCTCAGAGAGCGTGAGCTTGAAGAAGCACCAAAACAAAGTGAATAGAATCTCTGTCAGTGTACCAACTGCAGTGTAAGACCAGCAGGAGGCTGGGTCTGTATAACCTGACAGCAGATTGATTACTTCAGTCAAATCCAGTTACTGTGCAGGTTTGGTTTTTAGCTTATTCCAGCTAAAATTCACAAAAGTACTTGGAGCTGTGGTTCCTGACCTTTTCTACCCAAAAGGAGCCAAACCCCTTTGACTTACTCAATTAATAAATCAATCTTTATTTGTATAGCACCAATTCATGTGTCATTTACAAGTGTTATCTCAAGACACTTTATAATAGAGCATAAAGCTCTTCATTTTATGGATACACATATATGCATAGATACATATATACATATAAAGATACACATATACATATGTATACAAATATATACGTCCAGCAGCCAACATGAATCCATATAGTCAATCATGAATCCATCCATCATGGCTCAAGAAAAAGCAGCAGGAAATCTTGAATGTGGATCCCAGTCTCATGATGAACAGCAAATCCACACGATGCTGTGTTGGGTGTGAGGGCGAAACCTACTCAAAATCAATGTGACATGTACTTTGCTAAATGAACATCATGCTCACGTCTCTGAAGTGGACCTGCAGACACACAGTCTTTGCAAAGGCATGTAAGAAAGGACACGCTAACTTTTGACCTGAAGTCCAGACTAAACTCTGCAGCTGACTGAGTCCTACATTACAGAAAAACCTACATTTTAAATCATTATGTCCTCACCTTACCTACTTTGAAAATTCATCCAAAAACGTACTTTCACTTGTTGTTTTTTGATTCAGCCTGAGAGTTTTGTCACTTCTGTTTTATTTGTTTTTTTTGTTTTAATTAACAGCTTGTTGTGTGCTCTTATGATTATTGTGTGTTTGATATTTGTTTTCAATTTGCTTCATTTTTACATTGTTATTTATTTATTTTACTTTAGGGCATGGTACAGATAACTGCACCCTGATTCATTTTTAAGCTCCATTCTTTGGCAGATGGTGAAATTAAGTAAAGCACCACATTAACATCTTTTAAGCTGTGTGTTCAGTTTTCTGCTTTTCTCTGGATGTCCCTCTCCTGTCAGTAAATGAATCATGTCATGTTTGTTTTCTTGTATCTGTAGATTTTTACTGTTGTAACAAAAATATCTTCTCTCTTACCAGCAGGGGGAAGTGGCAGAGTTTACGGCTGCGCTCTGCCGCCTGCTGGATCAGAGGACTCGGAGGTCAGTGATGGTTTTCTCTTAGAGTTTGAAACAGCAACTGAATAACAACACAGTCATGAAGTAACAGGAGAAGGTACTCTCAATAAACAATCAGAATGTTTCTGGGGGGGCTTTACAAGCCTGTGGCAGTGTCAGCTCGCTAAAATAAAGAGGATGTAAAAAACAAAAGAGAGGACAAAAATAAGCTAAAGAATAAAAATGTTGTCCTTGTTCTCAGAAGATTATGTGAGTTTCCTTGTGCTTTTAAGATGTAATGGGTGTAGCTAAAAATATTTGAAGATGATCCAAAAGTTTATTTAAGGCAGGATGTTGCATAAGGGAAGAGGAGACACTGACAAGGAGGAACAGCTGAATGTGGAGGAAAGCTGTGGAACTGAGACCATGGACTATTGACTGGCTAATAAACTGAACTGAAAGAAAATCGAAAAGATAAAGAAAACTACAAACAAAGGATACGCTGTGGTTTTGGGCAGGTGTCCCATGGACCTTGTCATGTGACAACAGCGGGGATGTTAGGGGAGTACAAAAATGTTTTTATGCTCTAAATTTCTAAAAAGCAGCACATGATCATGTTAAAAAATGTTTAATATGACTAAAGAATAATTTTCAAGGAGGCATACGAACAAGACAAAGTTCATTTCCTGAACCAACATCACCTTTTCAAGTTTTGAGTATGGATTACATTGAATTAGATGAATGTCAATATAAAAAATTTTGTTTAGTTGTTGTATGAAATACACCCAACTACACATGCCGATGCAGATTTCACAGTTAAAGTGCTGAAAGAGAGTATTTTCTGCAGATTTGGAATACCTGAAATTATTTGATTACGATAGTGGTACACACGTTACTGCACAAAAAGTAAAAACTCTGTTGAAAGAATCGGGAATGCAGCAAAAATTAATTACAGCAAATCATCCACAGTCAGCTGGACTTGTGGAACGTAAAAATGGTTCTGTTAAACAACAACTAATAAAAGCAATGGAAACAAGAGGAAAACCATGGCCTGGCTGTTTACACCTGATTAAAAATACAGTTAAGTTCAGAGACCACCAATCCCTCAAGACAGCCTTTTCGATCCTGGATATCTTTTCCCAGGCTGTGAGCAGACTTTTGAGATGGCTTCCCCTCTCCCAGGGTCGCAGATGTTGACAATCTGGCTCGAAGGACCAAGAGAAAAGATGTTCAAATAAATGAAAAGACTATATACAATATATACAAGAGTCAAATTATTCTTAACAGTCGGACAGCCAGTGCTCCTACACGCAGAGGAGAACATGAGCCGCCTTCTCGTCTTTTCCCGCCTCGCTGGATCCCTGTGAGATTGTTTCTTTTTCTTTACATTTTCCTGGTATATCACTGTTTTTCATGTTGATCGATCTTTTTTCTTTTTTTGACTATTTTTTTGGGTTTCCTGCTGGATTTATTGGATTATATAGCAGAAGATTTCAGTGACTGGAAGATATCGGCCGCGCCGCCAGGTTTTGTTTTATTTAAAAAAGACTATGATTGACAGTTTTTGCTGATATTGTGTTTTTCGTTAGAGGGAACATTTTAGTTTATGTAGAAACTATGAGGATGCAGTTTTGGGTGATATTTTGTGCCTTTTCCATTTATCTTTGCATGTTGGATTGATAGTATTTGTAGTGACAACTTAAATCCAAACAAAAACTCCTCTTGCCACTTCCTGCAGGACTGGAAGTGTCTGACATGTGATTTTCTTGCTGAGCAGCTTTCAGTGTTCCAATGACCAGAATAGACGGACTTAAATGAGCAAAAAAGCGATTTATTCCTTGAAGAAAAAGTGTAAATAAAAGGGTTGCATATCACAAAAATAAAACCGTTCAGCAAAATTAAGTCCGTACGGTCAGAAAACCGTTGCTCCAAGCCCTGCTTCAAAGCATCCTTCCTTCACGGAGCCACTCTCCTCAGCACCCACCCATGTCCGCCTGTATCATCTACTCCTCCCTTCAGAAAGCCGAAGCCCCCGCCCCCAGGCTATGTAAACTTCCCCCCAGAACTAGGATTCATAAAATAAAATGCAACTCCCAAAGAAATCAAAATTATATAAACATTTGACATTAATTAGCACTATATAATACCTAAACTCTAGGGATTAAACACACCTAAGGATGATTCTTTTTTAACAGAACAATCATACTGCACCAACATCCACTAACAGTATTAAAGTTCGCATCCATAAACTAAAAGCATAATGGATTAATTTGAGTTTGGTCAGGATATTTTAGTGTTTAATAAGAGCATTTTCTTGTGTTCTTTCTGGGTGTTTACCCAACAATTAACTTTAGCCCAAAGAATTCCCCCCCTTGAGTTTTGAATGCGGTGGACATAGTCTGAGCGTTACAAGCCCTCATCAGAAGGTCGAGCAAACAAACCCAACCGCAGTCGCCCCGTGCTCCTCCAAACAGGATTTTCCCCTCAGAGACTTGGACATGAAAAGTTTTTAATCCAATAAGCCAATAAGGTTAAAGAAGGTAAAATGTGTCACACTCTGACCACAAGTGAGGGTAGTAGATCGAAAGGCTGACTGGAATAACGGTGGAGCTTGATCACAAAATGTAAAAAAAACATTTGCAGAATCAAATCCTTTGAATGAAAAAATGAAGTATTTTATTGCTCTTCAAATACAAATCAGGTACACAAGAGCCAATGAAGCAAACTAAGCAACAGAACAAATATTTACAAAATAATCACCAGACCTGCACAGCATCACAGCCCTTCTCCTCATTTAAAGGCTAAACCTCTCCTACTGCGACCATACCATTTTTAACTGAAATCAATTAAGCAATCAATTTAAACAGGTTATTTCCACCTTCAAACTACCATTGCAACGTCTATTTACATTCACCACACATTATAAGTCAAAGCATTCACATAATCCTCAAGCCCGGAATGACTTTACAACTCTTTTTAACACTTCCATTAGTTGGTATGGTGCAGTGAGACGAACTGAGCATGCTCCCTACTTGTTACTCAGGCACTATAAAAGGCAGCCTGAAACTATACCCAGGTCCTTTATCACTGCCCTGCACCAGGAAGCACTGTGGTAAGAAAAGAAACATAATAAGACACAAATACTTGATAAACAATCTTCAAACTCAAAATCACCACTTTGTGTGTTTCTGTGAAACTTTAAGAGGAACAAATAGCACAGGCACAGTACTAAGATTTTACATGCAGTTAAGTGTGTGCACCCACCAAACTTAGCATTACCATGCTACCTGGCTAACATGCGGTTTGTGAAATTAGTGATGGTGTGGTGTTTTACCAGTGGCAGGGGAAACTGCCACAACATGTCTTCAGATCAAAGCTTTGTTATCATTTAAACCCCCCTAAAACTGGTTTGAAAGATTTTTTTTTCTTTCACTTCCTGACTGTGACTCCTGTCCAAAGATGAACTCATGTAACGAGCACACTTCATCTAAAACTTATTTACTGTTTCTGACCACCAGGATGACGATGACGAGGAATTTGCTCCAGATAATGTCACTTTCGCACCCAAGGACGTGACTCCCGTGGACTTCAGTCCTAAGATTGGGGTCCAGGGTTTGGGGTACCGGGGTCTGGACCCGGGCCTGGCGCTGCTGGGTGGAGCTTCTGAGCACATCGACCTGTTCAGACCACAGTCGGAGTCGAGGGAGCAGCTGTTTGGAGGAGCTCAGAAAGGCTCAAGGAGGGGAGGCGTGGCCGGACAGGTGAGTCTGATGTAGATGATGATGAGGGGGGAGACCAGGTACAGGATGATGATGGGGGAGAAGACCAGGTACAGGATGATGATGGGGGAGAAGACCAGGTACAGGATGACGATGGGGGAGAAGACCAGGTACAGGATGATGATGGGGGAGAAGACCAGGTACAGGATGATGGGGAAGAAAACCAGGAACAGGATGATGATGGGGAAGAAGACCAGGAACAGGATGATGATGATGGGGGAGAAGACTAGGTACAGGATGATGATGGGGGAGAAGACCAGGAACAGGATGATGATGGGGAAGAGGACCAGGTACAGGATGATGATGGGGGAGAAGTCCAGGTACAGGATGATGATGATGAGGAGGAGGAAGACCAGGTACAGGATGATGATGATGGGGGAGAAGACCAGGTACAAGATGATGATAGGGAAGAAGACCAGGAACAGGATGATGATGGGGGAGAAGACCAGGTACAGGATGATGATGGGGGAGAAGACCAGGAACAGGATGATGATGGGGGAGAAGACCAGGTACAGGATGATGATGGGGGAGAAGACCAGGTACAGGATGATGGGGAAGAAAACCAGGAACAGGATGATGATGATGGGGGAGAAGACCAGGTACAAGATGATAATAGGGAAGAAGACCAGGAACAGGATGATGATGGGGGAGAAGACCAGGTACAGGATGATGATGATGATGATGATGAGGGGGAAGAAAACCAGGAACAGGATGATGATGGTGGGAGAGAAGACCAGGTACAAGATGATGATAGGGAAGAAGACCAGGAACAGGATGATGATGGGGGAGAAGACCAGGTACAGGATGATGATGATGATGAGGGAGAAGACCAGGTACAGGATGATGATGATGGGGGAAAAGACCAGGTAAAGGATGATGATAGGGAAGAAGACCAGGAACAGGATGATGATGGGGGAGAAGACCAGGTACAGGATGATGATGGGGGAGAAGACCAGGTACAGGATGATGATGGGGAAGAAGACCAGGTACAGGATGATGATGATGATGATGAGGGAGAAGACCAGGTACAGGATGATGATGATGAGGGAGAAGACCAGGTACAGGATGATGATGATGGGAGAGAAGATCAGGTACAGGATGATGATGGGGAGAAGACCAGGTACAGGATGATGATGATGAGGGAGAAGACCAGGTACAGGTGTAATTCTGAGTCTGTTGACTGCAGGCTTTTGGGATCGGAGCCCTGGAAGACGATGACGATGAAGAAGTTTACCACAGAGACTCGATGTCCAGATACGACAAAGTGCTCGGAGGAGAGGAGCCCGGAGACGGCCTGTACGGCTGGACGGCCCCACAGCAGTACCAGAGGAAAGCAGGTAACTGAGCAGAGGGTTAACCTTAACCTTTTACGTGCCAGCTCAACCACTTGGTAGACCAAACTTGGCGTAACTGTCTTATTCATAAATGCTTTAAAGTTCTTAAACCTGATTAGGCCGTCTATTCAGACTATATAAGAAAAAAGCATTGTGTCTTATCAAAGTGGGGAATTTCTATTTAAGTAAACATAGTGTTATAAAAAAAAGGTCAGATAAAGAAAAAATGGCTTATATGAATTGGATATGATATCCATAAAGTTAGAAAGTGTTTTCCAAAAATGACATTTTACCTGTGATATGATCAGCCTAGGGGATACTGGAAGAAACATAAAAAACTGACCACTCCTTTGTCACTCCCAAGGTACACCAGCAAACAACAAACACGATTATTTTTGTAGTTCAAACAACAATATTTTTTTAAATAATTTTTTTCTTCTTTTTTTACAAACTAAATCAAAATTACCTTGGGGAAAGTAGGCTAAAAGAAAATAACACAAAAAAAACACTCTTGTAAATCAAAAATCTTACCTCATCAATAATGAAAACGAAAAAAAAAAAATACAAACCTAAAGTGTCTCCCTAACAGAAAAACAGGAGGAAACGAAAACCAAAGCTCTACCCTCCCCTACATAACCTTACTGCTTAAACTTAAATAATTTTCAGGAAATCACACAAAAACAATCGGCTTTTCAGAGCTGTGGTGTTGGTAGTGAGGCAGGAGGGGGGTCTGCGTCTCTTATTCGGCTGTCACATTTAGAACACCAGCCCACGGGTCTCCTCCACTCCTCGGCGTATGCGTCTTTCTCCTGCCATCCAATCAGGACGCTCCACCTGCAGCTAGCATGAGCAGGAGCACAGAGGAAGGGAGGAGGAAAAAGACAGAAGGCGCTCCTCTACATAATAAACACCAAATAAATAAATAATGACACACAGTCATAACAACCTGATTTTTGATATCTTTTCACCTTTGCAACGAAAACCCAGAAAGAATGTGGACCCCAGGAAGAATAGCTACTACATATTTGCTGTAACTAATGGTGGATCCACAATAAATTAAATCAAAAATCAAATCAAAAAACACTTCTTCGACTCTAAACTTCTACTTCAACCATTTGGCAGAGGTTAATGGTTTGTTAATACTTAGAAAAAATGTTGCATTAGTGCTCCAATATGTCAAAAAAAGACATTTTTCCTGGCTATTTTTATGAGGAAGTTGAAGGGTTAAACAGGGTTGTTAGCTCTCATATACCACTTTAACACTAAAATTATCGGGTCAACGCAGGTTTTGTCAACGCGGGTTAACCCGCTAACAATCGTCAACTGACTCTTTTCCCACTGCAGCGGACTCAGACTAATCTGCAGCAGAAGAGCTGTGTGGCTGTTTTTATTCCTCTCGCGCATCAAGCTGATGGCTCATGTTGATAAGCCATCAGCTTCAAGCACGGCTCCAAGACATTTCTCCAGTGATCAGCAGTTATTTTGCCCTCTCTACAGACAGAAGCAGGGATGCTTCATACCTTGGGAAAATCCTGGAGGGGTTCACTCTGGCCCAGAAACCAGCCGAGGAAAAAACGGTGAGTGTGTGAAAGCCTCTGACTCCCTGGCTGTGGTCGAATAGTCCTTTTTGCTTTGGGAGGTTTCTAACTGAGTGAAATGATCTGAAGTAGTTTGTGATCAGAGCTGTTGGAATAGTCTAAATGCTTAGGAAAGGGGGCTCAATGCTTCCTTTATTATCTCCTTTAACAAAGGATACACCGGAGCATCCTTTAGGAAAGTAGAAGAGATTATTCTGTCCCACAATTCTCTGCAGCAACAGCTTTTATAAACAGTGTGTTATCTTCTGAATTCAACAGAATAATGATGAACACATCACACAGACCATGTGAGTTCCCTCTGCTGTTCATCCTTTCTTAAGTTTACCAAAACCTGCCTTAACTTTCCAGCAGTCTGATTCTCTGAAGAGAGCAGGATATGAGACATTTGATGTTGATTATGTTTTAAACTTGGTTCAATATTAATCATTTGTACTCTATTAGATTGTGGTCTTAACAGTTTCTGCCTTTCCTTCATTCAGTTCATTTTTTCATGCACTGATTGGTGTTCATGTTGATAATGAGAGGACAGATTTATTTAAGTCCTCACTTCAACATCGGTTATGCAGACGCCATTTTTACCGGGTTGTTAATGTTCAAATTGTCTGAAAGGAACAACATTGTCATGACACACAAGCTCTTCTAAGATGAGCCTTTTGTAGTCCATCTTAAGAAAATTGTAGTTTCACTGCATCATCAACATCCGCCGTCACATGATGACGTAGCATAGTGAAAGTGTAGTTGGATTCTCTCTGCACGATAGTTTTCCTCTCCTAAGTCCTTCTGAATTCTCCTTTCTCCTTTCCTTAACCTCATGAAGTTCTCCATCGGAGCTAAGGAGAAGTGGTTAGGAAAGGTGGTTAGGAAAGGACTCAGGAGGTGAATATTCGTTGCAGCCCTGATCCTGATCGTCTGTCTCCATCGTTAATGCTTCTGTCTGCAGATCTTCCCTCCCCCTGACCTGCCCAGGGACTACCGGCCCGTCCACGGTTTCCGTCCATCGGTGGATGTGAGGAGTCTGTCGGGAGTCAGTCCGGCCCTGGCCCAGGCCCTGAAGACCTCCAGGGGCCACATGGTCACTGAGGAGCCTGAGCAGGGGCGTCACCAGCTGGACTCGGGCCAGAGGAGGGTGCTGTTGGGAGAGGACGCGCTGCATGGTGGGAGTCACTGATGCTTGCTTTGTTTATTGTAGTCTGTACAGTGAGGCTGCTTTTACACTGAGCTCAGCTTAACTCTGAGTCAGTTTGGGTTTTTCCCTGAGCTCTGATCTTATGCTTCTCATCACCAAGCTGTTTAGTTACCTGCAGTCACTCTCCTGAGGTTTGAATGTTCCTCCTCATCCAGAAACAGTCCAGACCGTTGACCTTACTCCTTTGAGCACCAGTTTATCTGGAAACTGTCACAAATCAAACATTCAGGTTTGTTTTTGTCAAAACATCGAAGCCAACTTTAATTAATTATATATAACTAAATAAAAGCATGCACATCCCAGGAAAAGGTTCAGTACTGTAAACAAAAACTGTCGAAAAAAGAGACTAAAGTTCTGCAGATGCTGCTCCACGAGGTTCATCACCACAGACATCAGACATGACACCTCCATTTAAACCGATCAGCTGACCTGACATGGTGATGGTAAATGGACTTGAGCTCATAAACTGTTTTGACTACTCAAACAGCTTCACACCGCAGGTCGCACTTACCCATTCACACCCATTCACTCACTGATGGTTTTGAGTCTCAGAATGTCAGTTATCCATCAGTATCTCTAACACATTCACACCCATTTAAACTCCACTGACGCAGCAACTTGGGCTTAAGCGTCTTGCTCAAGGACACTTCACCATGTGTCACCAGAAGCTGGACTTGAACCTGCAACCTCCCGATCATTGACCAAGCGCACTATCCCACCGCACCACCAATGCCCTGAATATGATGAGTGTAATTATGCAAGGGGAAAATACAAAATCATTTATTATCATAAATCTATTGCTCTGCCTGGAGGGATCTGTCTGTGGATGTATGTATGTGTATGAACAGATATAATTATTACATGTATTTGTATACATGTGTATCTATAAATAAAGAGTTTGTCTTCAGCTCTGTTGTAAAGAGTTTGGAGATAACTCTGATATAAACTGAAGCTATGCAGATAAAGATTGATTGAAAATGAAATGAAAACTAAGTGAAATAAAAACTAGAGAAGGGCAGAGGATTGGTGCAGGTACTGCTTCACACAACCAACGAAAAGATAATAATGGAAACAAAGACAGGCTGTTGAGTTAGCATGTTGCTAACGACTGCTGGTTAACTAAGTGGTTCATCCCCTCGTATTTCTGCAGAGAACAGGCAGTGATGGGTTTGAACCCCTCTCCTGTTTGCTCCTCAGAGCAGTAGGGTGTCAGTGATGGGGTCAAGATCATTGAGTTTTAGTTTTGGTCAATCCTACTGACACTTAGAGAAACTTTCCGTCCTGCAGTAAGTGTAAACATAGATGAACACAAACAGGAAACCAAGAAGTCGACCCTCAGAGCAACAGAAATCAAATCATCACGCTTGTACAGAGTCTGTTTGAAAACTGTGATGGATTCACTGGTCTGAAGGTCATTAAAGGGAAACGTCAACATTTTCTTTGTTTTCCTGCCTCATCCGTCCAGAGTCCAGAATTTCATTTAACCTTTATTTAAATGTTGAATCATTGAGGGAGAGCTCTCATTTACAACAATGTTGAGAGCACAACAATAAAACTAGAAAAGCACTCAGAGAGCGCAGACCAGCGCCACAGTCCTCACCCATATTGTGATTTTTCACCATAAATATTAGTCAAACCTTCATTTCATCTAAATATTTAGATTCCCTGACCATGAAAATCTCGAAATTCTCGAAAATCACATTTTTCGTCACCGTCTGATCCAGACGGTGATCCGGATCACTCCCAAAATCTAATCATTTGTTCCTTGTCCCAATCAGGACATTTCCTGAAAATTTCATCAGAATCCATCCCTAACTTTTTGAGTTATGTTGCTAACAGAGAAACAAACAAACAAACAGACAGACAATAACATAACCTCCTGGCCGAGGTGAAATCATAAGAAAACCAGCCAATAAACAATCGATTGAACACCATTAAAAACAGTCACTCTCAGAAACAAAGAAGAGATGGGCAGAACTCACTCACTGCTAACTAGCTTAGCTTAAACACTGGGAGTCAATGGGTAGCATTAGCCTAAACTGTTCCCTGTCTCCTCTCACTCTGGATCAGGTCCCAGTTCGGTCATGGAGCTCCTGAGGCCTGAAGACCGGGATCGACTACAGAACCTTCGCAGCTCAAACCTGCCCGCCGCCAAAGGCCCCGCCCCCCCGCTCTCCCATGATGCACTGCAGTCGGCAGTGGCCCTGGCGGGGTCTCTGGCAGCAAAGGCAGCTGGATCCTCCGGTCAGCAGCAGCAGCAGGAGGCTCTGGCAGCGTGGAGGGGGGTCCAGTCCACCTCACAGACATTCAGGCCGTTTGAGAAGGACCCGAGCAAACAGGCCCGGTACCAGGCATACCTGGACCGCCTGAGGCGGGGAGACACAGGTGAGACTGGGACGGGTCCGTCACCTGCTGCAGGGTCTGACCCTGATTCTGATGTTCTGATGTGGTTTTAGTCCAGTCTTGTCCCTGGTTCTGATGTTGTACTCCAGTCTTGTTCCTGGTTCTGATGTGGTTTTAGTCCAGACTTGACCCTGGTTCTGATGTTGTAGTCCAGACTTGTCCCTGGTTCTGATGTGTTTTTAGTCCAGATTGTTTCTGGTTCTGTTATAGTCTAGTCTTGTCCCTGGTTCTGACCCTGTCCTCCTGTCCAGATGCCCTGGACCAGAGCCTGGACCCGCGGGCCACAGAGTGGGAGCGCAGCAGGGAGAGGGACGAGTTTGTGCGAGCGTCCATCCTGTACCGGCCAAGCTCGTCCTCGCTCTCGTCTCGCTTCACTCGAGGGAAACTGGAGGAGGACGGCGACAGCGTGGAGGTCCGCAGGGACGAGGAGGTGAACCCCAAGAGTTTTACTGACAGTCTTTTTCTTCTAAGCTTATTTAGTCTGATATGTAACCACAGATATGAAATAGATATTTACTTATCAAATGATATTTTTTATTATTTGGCTGTCAGTCCTGCTCATAAATTATAAAGAGTTTGTTTGATATTAATGTGAAAAAGAAATCTACTATAAAAACAGCAGAAGGTTCATTTTTTAAATGAACATGATTATCACCAAAGTTTAATTTGTTTAATTTTTATATTTTGTGCTGCTTGTGCAAAGAAAAAATAGATGAAATGCCTCATTGTTCACAGGGACCGTTTGTTATTTTTGCTGCAATGTAAAGAAAAATGGAGAAATGACATCAGCAGCTGGATAACTTTGAAAATTACAAATTTTTAGGCCTGGACTGCACTTTTTTAAGCATGTCACAAAACTTTTAATGCAAAGGTCGAAAACTGGGTTATAATGGGTTTGAGTTGTAACACACAATATTTGACTTTGTCTTTATCAGTGAACTTATTACACCGATAATTACTGTTTTTAGATTAAGAATAAAACAAACTTTCTCCCCTCAGCTAAAACAGATCTCTTTCCTGAACTGTAAAAATGTACGGTATCTGTTAGAAACAGATTTTCATGAAAGGCATTTCTCTTTATAAAGCATTTATTTATAAAGCACTGTATTTGTCTTTGTTGAATATATTATTTTAAAGTTAATCTCCTTGAGATGTTGCATCTCTTTGTCTGAGGCTCCTCGTGTCTACAGGGCTGTGATGAGATAGTTGATGTATTTTAATGTTGTTCATTCTCAGTTTAATTGTGTGTTTTGGGCCTGATTAACCCTCGTGTGATTATCTAAATTACATTTAACTACATGGCCATCATAAAGATGGAGGTTGAATCCAAATTTTATTTTAAAATTCTGCCAAGCCTTTCTGTTGCATGAGAATTAAAGAGCCATTTACTGAAAAGGACTGAACATGTCGGGGCAAATGAAGATGATTTTGTCTTTACTTTATGTTTATTTATTCGAAAACAGGTCAACAATGTTTAAAGCAGCGGTGGGCAACAGGCAGCATAGGGGCCCACGTGTTATTTTCAAAAATCAGTAAACTGTAAACATGAAGAAAATTTAGATGAGTTATAGAAATATTTGGATATGATCTAGATTGTTATTTTTTGTAAATTTTGGCATATTATTATTGGTATATTATTATTATTTTAATTTTGGTATATTATTTTTTTATGATTATTATTTTATTTTATATATTTTGGTATATTTTGTGTTTAGTAGGCCTTTAAGAACTTACTTTGCTATAATAAGAGTCTCTAAGTCTCTTCCATGGAGCATTAGAACATTTTATTAAATATTTCTCAATACCGTATTTAGAAAATGGTTAAGGTAAAACTGTTTTTTATTATTTTTTTAAATAGCTTTATTGGCTTTAGCTCTGTACACTTTGGCTAAATTACTTTGCTTTTTTGCTTTATGTCGAGTCATTTGTTTTTCTGTGACAGTACATGAGTATTGGTATATTTTTGATAACTTTATATTTGCAGATTTTATTTACCAAACATCATTTTTCCCATGGAGAGTATCAGATCATGTATAAAGCAGCCCTCCTGGTTATTAAAGTTGCCCGTCCCTGGTTTAGAGTTTGTCTGTCTCTGGTTTTCAGGGCGACGTGGATGACAAACAGGCCGCCGTAAAGATGAAGATGTTCGGCAAACTGACCAGAGAGACGTTTGAGTGGCATCCCGACAAGCTGCTGTGTAAGAGGTTCAACGTCCCCGACCCGTTTCCCGGGTACGTCCACACTGAGTCAGAGTTTCTCCTGCAGACTGCTGCTGATGGACTGACTGACTGTTTTTTACCTGCAGGTCTGGTCTGGTCGGTTTGCCCAAAGTGAAGAGGGACAAATTTTCAGTCTTCAACTTCCTGACGGTGTCGGAGAGCCGAGAAGCAGCAGGTAAGTTAGCCTTTAGCTAACACGCCACTGCAGCCATGTTCAGGTGAAGGTCAGCGTAGAACTGCTGCTGTTTCTATTTTTAATTAACTTTTTATTGAAATGTGCAAGAGACACTTTTACAGGGGTTACAAAGTCATACACATACACCTCACCTATTTGTTTGTTTGAAATGTCATATGAATAAAGGATTTAAAATGAGTAGCACAACACTGGGGAGAGATCATGTCTTTAAAAGGAATCAAAGCTTCAGAAATAAAGAATAAAGTCTTTTATAACTAACCCAATGTTCCCAGGAGTTGTCTGGAGTTATGATGAACACATGCTGAGATCTTTTCTATTTTGTCAATGTTAATTTTAATGTCCATCCACGTCTTTAATGAAGGGCTCTGCTGTGATAGCCAGCTCTTTGTTTCAGCCTTTTGAGCAGCTGCCATCAGAATTTTCAGTAAATTATTTATTTAGCAGATCTTCATCATAAAACCAAAGAACAAGGTCTTACTTTCTAAAGCCACATGGTGTCAGAAAATGTCCTTTAAGGCGCCGAGTGTCTTTTTCCAAAAGTCCAGTAGACATGAAAGTGGTTTGCATTTGAATTTCAAGTTTCTGCAGCAGGTTGGAGAGTTGCCCAGGTAAGGAAGATTTCTGGTGTAATAAAAACTTTTTTTATCCTTTTCCAGCCAAACTCCCTCCAGATTGAATAACTGGTGCATTTCCACCGACACCTGCACTGCACATTACTGTCCATTCTTCCTCTGACATAACAATCCTTCCTTCCTTCTGGAGAGGTGCAGGTTTCTAATCCTCTCTCCGGTCTCGGCCTGCAGCTCCTCCAAAGCCTCCAGAGTCCAGTAAGAGGTCCAGATGGGACGTATCAGGCCAAAACCAAGGAGAGGACAAAAGGGACGACGCCCTGAGTGAGCTGCTCAGCACTGCACGAAGCCAGACTGTGAGCAAACCTGAGGACGCCTGCGCACCTGCTGCACCTGCTGCAACCGCCCTGTCCAGCTCCGACCATGCTGCAGACCGCAGAGCACAGGAGGTCAGGAGAGCATCAAACCCCGCTCACGGTTACGCACCCTTCCAGGAGAAGGATGCATAACATATTTAAATGGGAAAAAAAGGGTAGAAAAGAAAATCACTTCTCAAACTCAATCAAATTTTACACAATTTGTTTACAAAACAAAAACAAGCCAAAAGGAAATAGGTATGTACAAGAAACAAACTAAACTTCACAAAAAAGGGGACAGAAACACAAGGCAGCAAAGGCACTCAAAATAATAATTTACCCAAAAACTAAAAACGAACTAACTAATACAAAAAACAACCAAAAACTACCAAACTCAACAACTACAGAGTTAACGAGAATTGTTGGAGGCTGACAGTGACTCGAGCTGCTGCTGTCAGAAGAGATGCCGACCTCCATCTCCCTCTGAGGCTTTTTGAATGAGCAGTAACTCCACAAACACTGAAACTGAGAAAAATGCCCTAAAGGTTTTTGGGTCGGCCAGACAAATCTGCTGTTGGTAGATCAGTGTAAATGTAAACATTTGATAATGATTTTTTATGTGCCAAAACTGTCCCGATAAAAAAATCCAGATACTGCCTTCTACTGTTGGAACACATGTAACAACTCTCTAGCTATCACAACGCTGAAGTGCAGTGCTCTCCGTCCATTTTAAAAGTGTTGATGGTTTAAAAAGCCTCTATCTTAGTCACATTCCCTCTTTTATTTTTATTATATACTGTATTTTCATATTTAGAGAAAACCTTGATATAAGATGAGAAAGGAACAATTGTAATGATAACCATCATTTTTGTGATTCTGTTTGTACAAAATGTCTCATATTATTAAAGATACTAACAATAAGACCTGAATTGCTTGTGATGACTTCAGACAAATCTGCAAGTCAGATTTGTAGAGTTTTTTGAATAAAAAATATTCTTGATTCAAGAAACAAGGCAAGTAGACTTCTATTATCCAACAGGGTAGATCTGTTCACTCCTAACAAGCAAATCAGGTTTTTTATATATATTTGTATATTTATATAAAAATAAAGTCTTTGGAAATGAGACAAAGATATTCGCTCTTTTGTTTTTCAAAGCATGTTATTATAATCCCTTTAACCTCCATCATGTTCATCATTTTACAAAAACTTAGCATTTAAACACTCCTCCTCTTCCACTGAGATTAGTCCATGAGTGTCATTTGATTGTTAATTGTCCTCATAAGATTGTATTAATAAAAAATATTCTTGATTCAAGAAACAAGGCAAGTAGACTTCTACTGTTTGTGCAGTCGTGAGCTGTCATGTTACTGCACTCTGACTTTAAGCAAATCAGGTTTTTATATATATTTGTATATTTATATAAAAATAAAGTCAGATGAATGAGAGAATGTCTCAGAGTAAATCTGACATCTTAACTTAGTCTTGACCAAATGTGTAGTTGTTGCTTTTTGTCTTTGTGGAGAAGAACATGGAGCCTGGCTCACTGATTTGAGGTCAGTTTTAAAGTCTCTCTGTTTCTCCTGCAGGCAGAGGACGGGACAGGCCAAAGAGCAGAGGAAGAGGAGGAGGAGGAAGAGAGCAGGCCTCCCATGGATCTGTTCAAGGCCATCTTTGAGGCATCATCTGACGAGGAGTCTTCATCTTCACCAGAGGGAGAGAGCGAGGAGGAGGAGGAGGACAAGGCTGCAGACGCAAAAGGCGAAGAAGTCCAAGTGCAGCCGATAAACCTCTTCAGCATCCCCTCCTCTTCCTCCTCGGCCAACAGTCACTCCAACACTACGTCAGACCAGCCCGCAGGTGAGGAGGAGGAGGAGCAAAACAGAACAACTCTTTTAGTGGCTTATATTAAAGATATGATGGCTCAGCTGCAGCTTCACCCTGAACTCACAGCCAAACATGAGCAAAACAAAGCAAAAAAAAAATCAGGAACAAAACACCAGAGTGAAGCTCACACTGTAAAAACACATCAGGAACAAAACACCAGAGTGAAGCTCACACTGTAAAACACATCAGGAACAGAACACCAGAGTGAAGCTCACACTGTAAAACACATCAGGAACAAAACACCAGAGTGAAGCTCACACTGTAAAACACATCAGGAACAAAACACCAGAGTGAAGCTCACACTGTAAAACACATCAGGAACAAAACACCAGAGTGAAGCTCAGACTGTAAAAACACATCAGGAACAAAACACCAGAGTGAAGCTCACACTGTAGAAACACATCAGGAACAAAACACCAGAGTGAAGCTCACACTGTAAAAACACATCAGGAACAAAACACCAGAGTGAAGCTCACACTGTAAAAACACATCAGGAACAAAACACCAGAGTGAAGCTCAGACTGTAAAACACATCAGGAACAAAACACCAGAGTGAAGCTCACACTGTAAAAACACATCAGGAACAAAACACCAGAGTGAAGCTCACACTGTAGAAACACATCAGGAACAAAACACCAGAGTGAAGCTCACACTGTAAAACACATCAGGAACAAAACACCAGAGTGAAGCTCACACTGTAGAAACACATCAGGAACAAAACACCAGAGTGAAGCTCACACTGTAAAACACATGAGCAAAACAAAGCAAAAAAAAAATCAGGATCAAAACACCAGAGTGAAGCTCACACTGTAAAAACACATCAGGAACAAAACACCAGAGTGAAGCTCACACTGTAAAACACATCAGGAACAAAACACCAGAGTGAAGCTCACACTGTAGAAACACATCAGGAACAAAACACCAGAGTGAAGCTCACACTGTAGAAACACATCAGGAACAAAACACCAGAGTGAAGCTCACACTGTAAAAACACATCAGGAACAAAACACCAGAGTGAAGCTCACACTGTAGAAACACATCAGGAACAAAACACCAGAGTGAAGCTCACACTGTAAAACACATCAGGAACAAAACACCAGAGTGAAGCTCACACTGTAAAAACACATCAGGAACAAAACACCAGAGTGAAGCTCAGACTCCTCTGGGTTTATCTGGTAAAGCAGATCAGACCAATTCGAGGGAGTGAGACCATTAAGAGCTTCAAAAACCAATAAAAGAAACTTGAAATTAAAAAGAAAAAAGACCCCACTGAAAACAAGATCACTGGAGTTTGGGTTTATTGCTTTAGGGATGAATTATCTTGATCATTTTTTTGGCACCTTTTTGACAAACTTGATCAAACCAGCTGTTGTGTTTTCTTTGTGTTCTTGCTGTAAATGTGTTTAAAGTGGCTTTAGCCTTTAGCTTTAGCTTTTAGCTTAGCCTTTAGCCTTTAGTTTTAGCAGAAATGTCCTGATTGACCAGCAGTCATCCACAGTCCCTCTCTCTGACTCTAAATCAGCCTTAGTTTTAAATCTGTGTGTGTAAATGGTTATTTGACTCTGTGTGTCAGCCCTGTGATTGGCAGTGATTGCTGCAGCCTCCCTGTTGGTAGATTTTTCTCCATGAAGTGAAGGATCTTCTGTTTTTTATCCCCAAATCAAACATGTTCAGCTTTTAATGCCCTAAAATACATGAGCTACAACAATAAAGCAGTTATTAAAGTAAAACTGTGATTTCTCTTCTCCTGCCCTGGTTTTTAATTTCCCTCCTGTTTTGTTCCTCTGCAGCTGCAGGTCTCACAAAGACCTCGACACACGAAGATGAAGATGAAGAGTTTGGGCCGAAGCTGCCGCCGCCCTCGGCTGCTCTGTGTGAGTCATTCAGACATAAAGATACCGAACAAACATGAAGCAGCTGATGTTTGTTCACTCTGAGATAACTTTAAATCACTTTAAATGATCTTTAAACACGTAGAACAATCTGCTTCAGTTTTTTTTTCAAACCCTTTAACTCCCACCTCAACTGTTCAGCAGAGGTCAATAAACAGGAATATTTAATATGTTAAAAAATATGTCATTGTTTTTTAAGTATACAGAAAAAACTGCAAACAAACCTCAATAATTGATATTCTCTTAAACTTAAACTTAAAAGTTTTTATTAGAATTATCGTAATTATTTTAAATAATGAACCACTTACTGATATAATTTATTTATATAAAATATGTGATTCATCAAAAACATTTTTGTGTTCCAAACAAAGTATCATCTATTTTAAGTTTTTTTGAATGCTACTTTATTTCCAAACATTTTAGAATTTTCTGTTGGACTTTGTCCCAAATATTTGTGCATTTTTATGTCATCACGTTATCAAATATTAACTGTTTAAACCTTTAAATCACACACTAAGAAATATCTGGTGTTTGGCTTGTGTGCAGTTTTTCACTGTTCCCTGAAATGTTGACAGAATCATATCAATGATTTGATTTGTTCACTTTTTCAAAGCATTAAATATCACTGAATTTATTGATGACCTCTGACAAACAGTTACGCTGGTAGTTAAAGGGTTAAAGCCTAGCTGTAATCACAGGTTTGAAGCTACGGCAAATTTGGATTAATTTTGACTAAGAATGATTAATAATCCCTGAAGACAGATCACAGCAGAAAGCTCCACTGTGTGCATCAGTGCAGGTCAACACCATCTGCTCAGATTTTCCCATCCTTAGCTAGAACTAGAGGTGTGAAAAAATATCAGTATCGCAATATATCGCGATATTTTGACTCCCGATACAATATCGATATTTCAAATCTTAGTATCGATATTTTTGTAAAAGTAAAATCTCATATTTTATCAGAGTTTGAAATAAAATACAACTTATAAATATGTATGCACAGGTGCACAAGTGTCAGTTCAGACAGTGACAAGAGAAATATGTGATTTTTTTTACTTTTACTTACTGTTGTTCTGTCAGTAATTCAAAGCACTTTGTTCCTCGTGTGTTCAGTTACAGTTTGAGCTGCACTGCAGGTTAGGATGCTTTCAATACTTTAAGGGGAAACAAGAATAACTTCTTTGCAACATTAATTTAAGTGACTTGATATACTCTGTGTTAAGTGTATTAATGTAACACTGCATTTGACATATTTCAGTTACAATAAAATGGAAAGGTTACATATTCATTGTCTCTAGGTTTTACCTAGTTTACTGTATAATATCGCAATATATCACAATATTGTGATATCGTGATATTATCGTATCGTGACCAAAGTATCGTGATACGTATCGTATCGTGAGGCTCTTGCCAATACTCACCCCTAGCTAGAACTCAGGAGGTTTGGCCCATGAAAAGCTGCCCCCCCACCCAAAAAAAAGAAAACAACAACTCCAAAGATGCTTCAATGCGAGGGTAAAAACCCAAAGTGTTCACAGTCCAAACAAAAAGGCCCAAAAACAGTCCTCCAAAACTCAAATTATAAATAATACAGAAAAAATTAATCAAAAGCAAAACATACCAACAAAGAGAGCCATCATTCACTGATGGAGGTTACCTGGATCAACACCAAAACTGATCATTTTTAAGTTGGACCATCATCAGCGTCTCCTGAACATTTATGCTAAATCTGTCCAGAAGTGATTGTGTGATCCTGCTGCAAACAAACAGACGAACAAACAAACAGACAAAAACAGCCTGGTTGGTGGAGGTAATGGTTGAAGGACAGTGGATGTAAAGCGATATGTTACCTGTTGTTTGTCTCTGTTGTTTCAGACCGTTCTCCCTCTGCAGAGGAGAAACTGGACAAACGCAGCAAAGAGAAGAAACACAAAAACAAGAAGACACACAAACACAAGAAGGAGAAAAAGGTCCCAAAAGATTAAAATGTAAAGCCTCACCAAGGCTTTGTTTGTCCTCTACTGACTGGGTTTATCTTTCTGTACCTACAGAAGAAGAAACAGAAGAAGCACAAACACAAAGGGAAGCAGGCGAGGAAGAGCAAGAAGGAGACGACAGACAGCAGCTCAGAGGAGGACGATGAAGATGGAGGTGGACGGGCCGGGACAGTGTCCTCGGAGGACCTGCTCAGGAGGTACACAAGTGTGATGTTTAAACTCTGATCAGAACTCTCTATTCACAGGATCATTATCAAAGGATTATAGTGCTGTTGGTCTCTTTAGAAGAAGAGACATGATTTCAGGGGAAACTCAGAGATCTGTGTTCAGCATTTAACATGAAGAAACTGACTGCAGAGTAACATCTTCTTGATAAAACTGTCTCAGCCATTCAGACAACACTTTATAGCTGACCATAGACTTTAGGACTTCAATTAACAGACTTTAACCACTGATATAGGTAAATAAATGTGGACATTTTAAAAGCACAGTCGAGATAATGCAGTAATTAAGATTATGAACTGCAGTTAAGTTCAGGTTATCAAACCTTTTCTAGTCTTGTTTGAAATAACTTTTACTTTTCTTGAATTTCTCTCTGTGTTTGCTCTTTCCTTCCAGACTGAAGAGCATCAGGTCCCATCAGGCCTGGTGAAAAGCTGCAGCGTCCTCTGTGAGGACAACAAACTGATCCGAGATGACCTCCATCTTCTCTGACTTTATCTCTTTCTACAGAGCAGACTGTTTTTGATTTTGAAAATAAAATGAATGATTCCTCATGTTTGTGTTTGATATTTCTGTTAAATGTAGCTGAAGAAGAGTGTAGCAGGAACCAGAGAAAGGCCCAAAAAGTTGATTTATCTTTATTTGTATAGAGCCAAATCATGACAAATGCTATCTGAAGACACTTTACAATAAAGAAGCTAAAGAAAGCCAGAGAGCAGGAGGGAGGGTGCAGAGTGCTGTCGTACGCTTCTTCTCTTAATGACTAACTCTCTGTGGTGTTAACAGTAAAATATGAGGTGAATACAGTTTTAAAAGGTTTACAGATTACATTAAAATAGCTCTCTATTAGAAAACCGCCCAAACACATACTAAAGTCCCTGGCGTGTGGATCTCCTGTTTCCCACACACCATGAAGGCAGCACGAGTGACAGTTGCCATGGTGACAAACGGGAAGCAAAAGACTTTTTGTTAGCTAACTAACTTTAATTCAAGAATTTCTAAAATGACGACGAAGAAAATTGACCCTTTATCAACCGAGGAGCCTCCAGAGGGAGAAAAGGAGACGGAAAACACTGAGGAAGAGGAGGCGACGGGAGGAGGAGAGTGGAGTCAGGACTGTCAGGTAAAGGACGGAGCTCGACCATGAGCTCGACTTTTAGCTTAGCGGCTAAAGTTAGCCAAGCAGCTAGGGTTAGCTTAGCAGGGTGCGTTCACGGATATGCTAAGGGCTGTCGGAGGAATAAATTCAGCCAGGGTCAATCCCAAGAATAAATACATACATATATGTTTTTCAGCTACTTGAACCTAAAGCTGTTAAGGGAATGCAGCAAAAACTTGTTTATAAAATATTCAAGTGAGTTTAGGTAGGCTGCTCTGTCTCTCCCAACAAACACCATTTAGTGTCAGTTTGACATTTAGCCTACTCACTACTTCTTATATTTCCTTTTACATTAAGGGAAACAAAATGAATTGTTAATGAGCACACTAAACAAGTTATCAATCAATCTTTATTTGTATAGCGCCAATTCATAACGAATGTTAAGACACTACAATAGAGCAAAAGCTCTTCATTTTGTGGATACACATATGCATAGATACATGTATACATATAAAGATACACATATACATATATATATACAAATATATCCAACACCCACCATGAATCCATATAGCCAATCATGAATCCCTCCATCATGGCGGCAAGAAAAAAACTTCTGTTAAGCAGCAGGAAATCTTGAATGTGGATCCCAGTCTCATGATGAACAGCAAATCCAGACGATGCTGTGTTGGGTGTGAGGGCAAAAGAAGGGAGGTAAGAGGAGACAAGTGGACTAAAGTAAGAACTAAAGTTAGGGACAGATCCTTGAACCACAGACCTGTCCTCTGATTTATTAGAGGTTGGCCTCTTGAGATGCTACGTCTCGTTTTCAGGAGGGTCCTCATGTCTGAATAGTTGTGGTGATCATTTTATAGTAATATAACCAATGATATTCTTCCTGAAAATAAGAATTTATGGTAGTTGTGGAAGTTATGACTCAGTTTTGATAACCCAGTATGATAAATGAAAGTGATCAGTTATTTGATCTAACCTGATGAGTATTTACTTACTACCTTTTAACTAGCAGTTCGGTTTTATTCTTATAACTATAGTGGAGCACCTTGTCTAACATCCTTCAACCATCATCGACGCTACTTTCAGGTCACGGGGTGCTGCATCCCAGCTGCCAAAGTTGGGGGTACTACTTGGTCTCCAGCCAATCACAGGGCTGACACAGAGACAAACAGCCATTCACTCACACCCTTCCAGTCACCACAGAGTCTCCAGGTAACACGCATGTGTTTGGTCTGAGAGGGAAACATAGAGGTCTGCAGGCTTCAACACAAGATGACCTACACTTTTGTTTGTAAAGGTCATTCATCCCCGTGGTTCCTCAGATTTGTTCCTCCCCGTTGTTGTACTGACGGAGAGTTGACTCCCCTCACAGAAAACATCAGCTGTAATGGTTTCCTACCTCCATCACAGAGGTTATGTGTTTGGTTATACACTTCACTGGTGATATGTATATTTGTCTGGATGCAAAATAATTCCCAAACTTTATAAGTTAACCTTGGGTGGAATTTTAAATAATCATATCTCTGACATTTTTTAATGGATTTGCTTCCGATTTCACAGGATAATTGGGGGCCCATGTCTCTATCATCAAGTCAAATTTCATCTGGATCCAATCCAGACTCAAATCAAAACTTTGAACATTATGAAGGGAAATCCCATTGACCACATCCTTCTGAATCTGGTGCTCAGAATAGGATTATTTACAGGTGTGGAAAAGCCACTGCCCCACCTGACGAGGTGAGGTCTGCGCTCTCCAAGTGCATTTATATCTGCAAAAATGGAGACTCAAGTTTGAAGCGATATTCCGGGATGGAACAAGTTGGGTCCTATCACAAGGTTTAGGGCAGAAATTACCCCTACAGCGGTGTTTCTGTGCCGCAGAAGCCCAGGGTGTCTGCAACAAATTCCCCCTCCCTGCTCCGGTCCTGCTCGTCTGCCGATTCCTCTGCACTCAGACGGGGCCATATTTTACTTGACCAAAAACACACATTAACGGACTCCCACCGATAAAATCTGATATCGGTCTGCATTCACGCTTTATTTAGAGAATTTTCAGCGCGTTACTTTCACACAATAACACCTCTAAATAAGGCTGTAGTTCTCACAGCGCCGTGAAACGGCCTCCGCGGAAGAGCCACAGCTGTGGCTGCAGAGCTTCCGCTGCAGCTCTGGCTCTACAGGTTTGTCTTGAGGTTTGATGGGACTACCGACTTGGCTTGAACTTGAGGTTTGACGTGACTTCCGACTTGGACTTGAGGTTTGATCTGACTTCAGACTTGACTTAGACTTGAGGTTTGACAGGAATTCAGACTTTGATTTGGACTTGAAGTTTGAAGAGACTTCAGAATTGGACTCAGACTTGAGGTCTGACGTGAATTCAGACTTGATTTGGACTTGCAGTTTGATGGGACTTCTGACTTGACTTGGACTTGAGGTTCGACGTGACTTCCAATTTGACTTGGACTTGAGGTTTGACGTGACTTCAGACTTGACTTGGACTTGAGGTTTGACAGTAGCACCAGGTCGTTGTATTGTTTCGTGTCTTTTTATGTGTGCAGGTCCCAGTGAAGCTGTTACGAGGTCACAGCGGCGGGGTCACAGCGGCTCGGCTCTGCTTTAACGACAGCCGAGTGCTGAGCTGCTCGTCAGACTGCAGCGCCATCCTCTGGGTGAACTCACTCACTGCACAGACACATTTCATCAGTGTCATTTATGTCAGAGTCATTCAGTATGTACAATGAACGGAAGAGTTACAGTTTTTCACAGTTCTTAACACGCGTTTCTTAAAACAGTAACAGATTCCTTCAAATTGTACACACAAACCTGAAAACCTCACACACAAAATGCTAAACCTGACACTCGCTTTTCAAGATGACTCTTTGCCGTCAAATCTCTTAACTGTTCACAAAATTGAACTTGTGTTCTCATTTGGTACACAGCCACATTCTCCAATGACACACACATACCAGTCAATTGATACACACAGCTCAGCATTTGCTGCACACTACCAAGCATTCACAGCATACTGAAGTGCAAAACTGAAAACCCAATTATAGAAATGCAACACACAATGTGAATGGCAATAACTCATGAGAACTACCAATTTTTCTTTTTGGAAAATGTCTGTGTAGGCCCACTTCATCAAACATAAAATATCACACAAGTATGCAGCAAATCCTTGTTCTATTTACAGTGTTTCAGTGCACAGGCATTTCTAAAGAAAATGTACGTACCGTAAAAAAAAAAAAAAAAAAAAAATCAAAAGTTTGCACTTGACCTCATCAAGTCTCCTGTTTCTATCTGGCCAGAGGGCCTCATCCACATCGCAGAGGATGGTCTCTCTGGCAAGGCATCTTCCTCGTCCTCCTCGTCTTCCTCATCCTCCTCTTCCGCCTCTTCCGCCTCTTCCTCCTCTCACTCTTACCCCTCTCCTTCTCTGGTTGTCGTTGTCCACTGTTCAATGCTCACCAAACAAAGCAGAGGCTCAAGGCCCTTTTGTGCTGCAGTTCTCTTATTAAAAATTGCTCATCAGACCTGGGTGTTTAGAGATTTGCACAATTGTGTTTTGTGGGTTGATGCTTTGAGATTTCAATTGGGGTGTGTGTGCAACAACTGACCATTGTGTGTATAGCTTTGACAACAAGGTGATGTTTAATTGACATCAGAGTGTAAAGAAGGAAAGTCAGAGTCCAATGCAGATATTGGAGTGTTTAGATGTGGCAAATTGGGCCGAGCAATTGGTACTTGAAGTGAGGGTTTTGCAAACTGTGCCAAATTATCGATTGTTGTGTGTTAAGAACCTTGAAAAACTGTTAAGGGCCATGTTAGATGGAGAAAATAAGTTTGGGAAGTTGAGATTAAAGTCAAAATTTTGACATTAAAGTTGAAAAGATGAGAATGACGTCAAAATACAATTTTGGTTAAAAGTCAAAATGTCAGAAAAAAGTTGAAATGTCGAGAATAAAGTGAAAATACCTTGTTTGTAAACTTAGTTCTTGATTTTATTCCCAACATTAAAACTTTAATCTCATCATTTTTACTTTTATGACATTTTTTTAAATGGTTTTGTCAACATTTCAACTTTTATTATTTTGCCTTTTATCTCAACATTCTTAATTTATTCTCATCATTTCAACTTTAATCTCAACCTCCCAAAAATTAGATTTCCATCCAAAATGACCCTAATACTCTTCCATAGAAAAGAGCCTTCAGAGTCATCAACAGCCGGATTAAAGAGCACAGACAGACTTTTCTAAACACTACAAACTCTAAAATTTAAAAATCTGAGCCAGTTTAAAACTGCACAATAATATTTAAAGTAGGAAATCATTTACTGTATTACAAAATAAGGAAACTGTTTCAGAAGGGAGGTGGTTGTGGCTGAACTTTAAAATAGGTTGTGATAGAAAAACATTAATAAGTACATTTTTAAATCTCAGGGGTTAAATATGGAACAGTTCAGCAGATAACAGACAAACTGAAAAAAAAAAAAAATTTAAATCACTACAAGGACAAAAAGCAGCAGTTTAACTCAGAGTGGTCATGGCAGAGTCTAAGACAGTATCGAAATATTGTCTTGTTTTGTACAAAAGTAATATATCTGAGTACTACATATATGTATGTAGGTATAAACATATATATATATATATATATATAGATACTGTGCTGTTGTGGAATAAGAGACTAAAGGGATGGAGGTGTGATGCTGTTGTGGAATAAGAGACTAAAGGGATGGAGGTGTGATGCTATCCTCTGACGTTTGTGCAGGACGTGCAGCGCTGCAGACCCCTGCAGGTGTTCGATAGCATCCACAGTCGGCACATCTCAGAGTGTGCGGTGATCCCACACAGCAGCAGGTGGGTCTGCCACACACTACCCACAATGCCTTTCTGCTCAGATCAGACAATGTGTTTACTGTGAAGACAAATGCAAAGAAGGACGAGGCCACATCTGTGAACACCTGTGCAGGTGTTTGAGGTCTGAGCAGCAGCCGTGCTGTCGTTGTCTAAATGATGAACCTGCTCACTCACCTGTATCTAAATCTCCTCTGAGACATTTAAATCACTCACCTGTATCTAAATCTCCTCTGAGACACTGAATCACTGCTGTGTGTGTCTTTACTGTCCTCAGCTGTTGTTCAGTGGGACAGAAAATCAATATCACCATTATCATCGACCTACCCTTGTGACATGATTATCAATATACTTGAACGAAATATCAATATTGTAATTCATAAAATACGGTGCTCAGTGTTTCCTGGAGCTTCTTTGCTTTGGGAAGGGGGGGGAGGGGGACAGCAGGGTTCGTCATTCAGAATCATCTATATTAATTCATTTATATTTATATTTATTCATCTGTCTTTCTATATTAATATTTTTATTCATTTATATAAATCATTTCTAATTATCCATTCATCTGTCTTTCTATACTTATCCATTTTTATTTATCCAATTCAATTATCTATATTAATCATTTTTGTTTATATATTAATCTATATTTATTGTTTTCTAATTAACCATTCATCTGTCTTTCCATATTAATATGTATTTATTCAATCATTCATCTATCTATAATAATCATTTTTTGCTTATCTATTCATCTGTCTTTCTAAATTAATGGGTTTTATTTATTAATTTATCCATCTTTATTACTTTTTACTTATTTATTCATATATCTATATTATTTGTTTTTATCCATTCATCTGTTTTTCTATATTAATCATTTTTTCATTTATCTGTCTTTAAATTATTTTTTTATTTATTAATTCATCTTTATTAATCATTATTATCCATTCATCTGTCATTCTATATTAATATTTTGGGTTTTTTATCTTTCTATTTTAATCAATTATTATTTATCCTTTCATCTGTCTTTCTAAATTAATGTTTTTATTTATTTATTCATCTATTGATATTATTCTTTGTCCATTCATATTTCTTTTTATATTAATATTTTTTTTATTTATTTATTCATCCATCTATATAAATATTTTTTTATTTATCCATTCATCTTTCTTTCCATACTAATCATTTTTTATTTATTCACCTATCTATATCATTATTTATCCATTCATCTTTCTTTTTATATTAATATTTTTTATTTATCCATTCATTTTCGTCTTTTATATTAACCATTTTTGTTAATTGTTAATTCATACAGCTAGGGAACTGCTGCATTACTAGACTGTATTTGGAACCCGATCCTTCAGAGATTGCTTTTATATCCTGGAGAATACATGATGCCGGAAACCTGAGGATCAATTTATTATTTAGTAAACAGTGAGTGAAACTCGGCAGTGAGTTTAGATTCATCATCAGGCTGATTAGTCATTTTTTAAGTCTTTGTGTTTTCTTAAACCGTGCACATGAGCCGTGAAGACACTGTTTGATTATAAAATCAATTCTTATGTCACACAAAGTGACCGATGATCCCTCACTGACCCTGAGATGACTGTCTGCATCTTCACTCTGATCTGCACACGGCGGGGCGATTCAGGAGGACTTAAATCAAATGTTCACATGTAGATCAGATGGGAATCTCTCTTCTCCTTCAGCTTTTCCATCTTTCCTCTGCTTTGCGTCAAAAGCCTTCTTTAAATCAGTAAACATTTCTTTCATGTGCTCTTTAATTGAAGGCAGAAAGACATGTTCATGGCTCTTTTCTCAGGGTTAATGATGTTTCGGTGATGCTGATGTGACTGTGTGTGTCTCAGGATGGTGACGGTCTCCTGGGATAAGAAGATGGTCGTCACAGATCTGGAGACAGCTCAGACTTTGGTAGCACATTTTTAACATTTTTCTCTTCATCCGTCACTTTCCTCTCGAGGGACCAGTTGTTTTTATCATATGTGGGTCGATGACTGAATATGTCAGCTTCTGCTTTCATATGGATTACATTAGTCTGCTCAGAAAATAGTTAACGTGTGGTATCATTTAAAATAAGTTAGTTTGATAAAACTGAACACAATTAATAAGCTTTATAAAAGAAAGTATGTTTTTAGTAAACAGGAATCCTAATCAGTCAGGAAACGTGTTTGCCGTATTTCTTACCTCTGTACTGCAGTAAAGAAACACACTTTGGTAGATTGTAGGTTAATGAATAACTCCTCAGGCAAAAGAAGTGAATAAATGATGTTAAGGATAAATGTGTTTGTGTAAATCAACAGGTCACAACAGCTGAAGGGTAGCTGTGCTTATAGTTTGACTTTTATATCACGATTTTTCAGGCAATTTGTATTTAATAACGGCTCACTCACAACCAAGAATCTGTTCTCATCATTCACTTTAAACAGCTGTTTGAAAGACTCAACTCGTCCAAGAACGTCACGTCTCAGTCACAAACCACCGCAGTAAGAAAGCATCAACTGTCCCTGTGGGGTGAATGTAATGTCATAAAAATGAATTGTGTTCCAAGGATCAACTATTTACTTCAGTGTCTCCCATTAGAATTCCCCAAAAATACTTTAAGAAATGGGACTGCATATTCAAGGAGTTTCTTTGGAATAGAAATTCTACATGGAAATTGCAACAGCAGGTGGACCGTGGAACAGGGAGGTTTGAGGTTCCCAAAACTTGTTTTCTACTACTATGCATCTAGCCTGAGGCATCTGACACATAATGTGAAGATAGTAGGGGATAATGAAACAAAAGATGAGTCACAACAAGCACATAGGGCTGTTTAAAGAGTTTATCTTCTGACTGGGGGCAGAGGCAGGCTAACACTACCCACTGACTCCCAGTGTTTGAGCTAAGCTAATTAGCGGTGAGCGAGGTCTGATTGTTATTGAGGCAGGAGAGAGAAGAGATGAAAATAAATAGAATGTTGTCATGCCCCTTTAAGAAAGCCTATTTGTGCAATACTGTGAAATATCTTCATGCTCTAACGGTGTTCTTGTGTTGCAGTGGAACAGCAGGCTGGGCGGCCTGCTGACCTCCTGCAGCTCCTCCTCTGATGGCAGGCTGCTGGTCTGTGCAGCAGATTCTCCAAACAGCCTCTCTATCATCGAGCCTGGCAGTGGACAGACGCTGCACCACGTCAGCGGTGAGCCTCAGCTGTTTCCTGGCCTGCAGCCTTCAGACGGTGTAGTGAGTGTTTGTCTGTTTCTCAGATCAGCATCGCTCCACCACCACACGCTGTCGCTTCGACCCGCAGAGCCACAGGGTCGCCACCGTCTCTGCAGACCGGAGCCTCAAACTGTGGGACCAGCGCACCCTCAAGACCACCGTGTCCATCCACAGGTGAGACATCCACAGGTGAGATGAGCTGCACCACTTTATTCTAACCCCTGTTTATACCAACAAGGAGCAAGTTTAGCAAGATTACTGAAAAGTACTAAATAGATTTACATGAAAGTTTTAGCACAGGTCTGGTTTGGTCCAAGGAAGAAGCCGTTCACTGGTGGTGATACAGATGTTTGTCAGGATGCAAAAGAAATCCTAGAAGAAATCCCGCAAGTTAACACTGGAATTTAAAAATCACATCTCTGAACAGATAAGCTTCAGTTTCACAGATAATATGGAGACCATGTCATCAGGGTAAATTCACCTGGAGCTGATCCAGACTGACGTCACAGAAACACTGAGCTTTATAACAGGAGACCTCTGACCACCATCAATAATTCATATAAATCTAAATATTCAGGGAACTAGATCTCTGGTCTGGATCTGCTGGTCCAGGATCTTTTACAGGGTTGTGTAAAAAACTGCTGAGCTGATCTGCTTGGCCGAGGTCTGTCTCTGCTTTTCTGGTTTTATATATCTGTTTTTTCTTTCTCAGCCGCCACAACAACGTGGTCTCTGACTGCTGTTTCACCAGCGATGGGCACTTCCTGTGCACGGCATCATGGGATAAGAGTCTAAAGCTGTGGGACCTTCAGTCAGGAGGCTTTCGCTGTCATGGAGGAACATCGCTGCAGGGAGGCCATGAGGGCAGCGTGAGCTCCTGCAGCTTCTCTGCTGACGGTGAGCTGCTATAGTCCACTAACGTCTCTGCTTCTTCACTTTATAACAGTTTTAAAGAGACTGAAGTCTCTGCTTTTTCACTTTATAACAGTTTTAAAGAGACTGAAGTCTCTCCTTCTTCACTTAAAAACAGTTTTGAAGAGACTGAAGTCTCTGCTTTTTGACTTTAGACAGTTTTAAAGAGACTGTAGTCTCTGCTTTTTCACTTTAAAACAGTTTTAAAGAGACTGTAGTCTCTGCTGTCTGACTTGAAACAGTTTTTAATATAAAAACTTTCCTCCACAGCACAGCTGCTGGTGTCTGGCTCCTATGACAGGACTGTTGCACTCTGGGATATGTCCTCGTTCTGTCGAACCCTCGTTCTGAAGGTGATCAGAGACTCTTCTTGTAGTCTGGATTATTCTGAAACCAAAGGCAGGCCTCTTAAATGTCTGTGGGTGTGTCACAGGGCCACACTGATTGGGTGACAGATGTGTCCGTCAGCGCTGACAAGAAGCTGTTGGCCACCGCCTCAAAGGTAACAAGGTCACACAGAAACTACTGGACAGGTTTTACTGGAGTTTTCAGGAGATGTTGATGATTGTCAAACTGCGAAATGATCAGATTCTGGTGCTGATCCAGATAACCTCCATTAGTGAACAATGTTTTTGCTCAGTAACTGTCTAATAATGATATAAATAAAAAAAACAGATGTTTTGAAGTGTTTTAACTGACAAAACAATGTCAGAAACCCAGGGAGAAATAAAATGAGCATCAACCATCAGGACTAACAGAAACATTTCTTAAAAGAGTAAAACATCAGGGCAGGAACAAACAAACAAACAGGAAAGTCAAATCAAGGAAGAAAAAGTGAAAGAGATAAACTGGAACAATTGAAGCCTGGCATGAAGGAACCACATTAGTGCAGGCCAAAATGTCAACGTGAACATATGAGAAACATTAATTAAAATATTTTTAAAATGCTAAGAAGACAATAAATAGACTTCAGACATCACTTAAGGAAGATGTAAAGATGGGATAAATGGAGTTTATAGGGATAAAATAAAGGGAGTGAAACAGGAAAAAACTAAATCCATTAACCAGTAAACATAACACTAATACATCTCTGTGGAAAAGGGCCTCACAGCAGGAGGGTCGCTGGTTCAATCCCAGGCCTCTCCGTGTGAAGTTTGCACGTTTCCCTGTTCTTGCATGGGTTCTCTCCAGTCACTCCCGATTCCTCCCACAGACCAAAAACATGCTCATTAGGTTGATTGGTGACTCCAAACTGCCCTTAGGTGTGAGTGTGTCCGTCTCTCCATGTGGCTCTGTGATTGGCAGGTGACTGGCTCAGGATGTATCTCTGTCAGCTGGGATAGGCTCCCACCCCCACACGACCCCTAAGGGATAAGCAGTATAGACCAATCTTACGGCTGATCTGTGGGCACCGCCATTATCAGCGGCTGCCATTACTGTGGTGGTGGAACAGCGCGTCTACTACCACCTGATGTCTGAGTGTTGTCCTCCGTTTGTTAGTTTAGAGCTGTCATTTGGCTGCTTATTCCTCCATCGGCTTTACGTCCTCACTGCTGTGAGCCTGGATAGCCTTAAGCTAACCAGCTCCTATATTCAATTAGCCATGTGCTGCTTACGTGTTTGGCACTGAACAGGAGGGAGTATGGCTACATGATATCACAGAGAGCTGGTCGTATAAAATACAAATAATGCATATAAAATAATGTAAGAATATAGTATGTAATTGAGTATTACAATTAACTTACATGTGTGTTGGGTTCGTGGGCGCGACCATCTTGTGGTGGTTGGTGTTACTACTATCGACAGTGCAGTAGTGCTGTAGTACAGTAAAGTACAGTCCTGACTGGCTGTGAGAGCAAGATTAATAGTTGGATTGATGATGTTAGACACTACTGTTGTGGCAGCCTAAAACAGCACGTTCTCCCAGATCATCCTGGCATGTTTTTACGGCGATAAAAAAAAAAAAAATCGATATTTGTTCAGTCAACTCTCCTTATGACTCTCAGTATGCCAGCTGCCCGACTTACCACCGCAGTAATGGCGGTTCAACAACTTCCGGTGTTTCTCAGGATTGGTCTATAGGTAATGGATAACTGTAGAATAAACAGATAAACAGAATGAACAAATCACTGATAAAATAAATCAGTATGTATGGATGGACAGGGATCGAACCAGCAACCCCATAAAACATACCTCATGGAAATGTGAAACTGTTCATTTGGTGAATCAGTTTGTTTCACACCCTCTATCAGGGCTGAAAATCCTCACGTAAGGCCTGAAGGTTAGCCACATCTATTTAAAAACAGAAGATAAATGATGTCTCAACTTTTACTTGACAGGAAAAATCTCACAGACCTGTTTAGGAAGAGCTTCATCATATATTCTGTTTTATGAATGTCTGACCTTTGGATTCTTGGATTCAAAGTGATAAAAACATCACTTTGTCATCTTAGTGAACTCATCAGTAAACTAACTCCATCTGAAGGTTGCTCTTTAAATAGTTCAGAGTTCCACCTGCATCTCCATCATTTCATCTCTCTGCAGGATAAAACGGTCAGACTGTGGAACATCGAAAACTTTGAGGAAATCCCAGAAGTTCTGGAGAACAGGGCGACTGACGGGGCAGGCATTCGGGTCCTGAAGGTACCCAGTTCTTCATTAGCTGCTCAGTAAATAATCAGATCATTAGTTAATCCAAACAAAGTCTGCTGTCTGACTGTTTGATTATCCTTCAGTGTGAGGAGTGTGCGAGGCCCTTTCCCGTGTCCAGACCTCAGGCCTCACCTCTGCTGACCCAGTGCGTCTTCTGTCGACTCAAATCTCCGTCCACGTATCGACCTCAGCCTCCTCTGCTGTGACTGCATCAGGTAAGAAACAAACACACCTACAGCTGCAGGGGCACAGCTCTGTTCATAAACACTCTTTATTATTTTACATCAGGTCCTGCTGTGAAGCTCTCCCACACACTTCCTGTTCTGGTCTCAGTGTTTAAATAATGATTCACATTTACAGACAGTGATGTTTAATCCTGCTCAGGCCTCTGAGGGACTCAACCTGTTTTATAACAAACTCTCCCAGTATGTTAGTTTTCTCATGATAATGTGGTCAAGTTCTTCTAGAACAAACAAAATGTTATGAACAGAAAGAGGCAAACTCACAGGATTTCTAAACATGGGTTGAGCTCTGAAATTCACTTTTTATTAAAGCAGCCAAAGTAACAAGTCGGGGATTTTTCTAACAGCCTTTCCTGGTTTTACATCCAGTTTTGTTTTATTTTCTTGGTTTGTTTTTATTTAATCTTTGTCTTAAATTAGTTTTAGTGTTTACAACTCTTTTATAATAACTGTAGATCTTTTAGAGTTGTTTTAAATGATTTTTTTATGTTTTAAAATGTTTGGGTATTTTCTTAATTGTTTTCTTGCTTCTGACTTTATCACCTGCCTGTTTGTGTTGAAAGTTTTATCTTTCTTTGCAACTCAAGTTTGAAAAGTGCTATATAAATTAAGACAATAATAACAGTTATTATTGTATCATTATTATTAATATTACTATTATTATTATTATTAAATGCATGTACCAGCCAAAAATAGTGTTAGGTACAGTGCTTCAGAAATCCACACATCCCACTGTGAGGCTTATGCCACAGCTGCCCAAATTATCAGCTTCTAAATACAGCAGTATGGAGAAGCTCTTCAACTAAAACAATTTATTAATGCTAAATGCTAATGTTGTTATTTTAATATGCTGTTTTACAAAAAAAACTGAAAATAGTAAAGTACATTATTATTCCTTGATTAAGGTGTCAAATTATAGAAATTAACTTATAATTCTAAACTGAACATTTAATTTTAGAAGTTGAATGTTATTATGGATTTATTTCTGACTTGCAAGGTAGAGCTGACTCTCACATTTCTTAGTAACATCCATATGGCCATCTAAATTTTACCTGTGGGTCGTATTTTCCTCAATTCACTGAAAAACCACCAAGAAAACATGAACACAAGGTCAAGAGCTGCAGACCTACTACTGAAAGAAGCTGCAGAGCAGGAGAGAGTCAAAGATAACGAGTAACTGTGAACAACTTTGGCTCTAAAGTACAAAGGGAAGCAGCCCTGCTCACACTGCTGCTTCAAGACCTCACACTCACAAGATCCCCCCCTCCTAGGTGGAGGTCCTAATATGATGGAGCGTCTTTGTGGTGCTTTTATAAAAACAATTAGACACTTTGAATCTGGCTGTTGTCACATTTGGGTGGAGGTCTTAATAATCTTCATCTTAGAGGTGGTGCAGATATGTCACTGTGACCTTTAAATGACCCCCTGCCTTCTGTCTGGGTCAGACTGGAGACTTCCTCGGATGCAGATTCATCTGTGTTGTAGAGGCGCCCCGTCCCACCTGCTGCTCCTTCAACTAACGCTCAGGTGTTCATGACCATATTTGGACTGAACTCTCATGTCTGAGCTCGTGTTCTTCTGTGTCTGCTTAGGGATTTAAAGCTCAGTCTACTCGGTCCTCTCCTTGGCACTCAGGGTCAAGTCCACAGTTGAGTCTTCTTGGTTTCTTCTTCTTTTCTAATCACAGCTCTTCTATTTGGCCCTGACGGACTCAGACAGCATATAAAGTCAAAACTGCAGCAGGCACAGGTCTGAATCTGAGAGACAAAGGAGAGCAAAGTCTGATCAAACAGGAAAGTTCCCCTTCAGTCCAGGCTGTAGGCTATGATGTCTAGTCAATGTTCGGTTTGTAGTACAGTCAGGGAGCTTTAGGCCTGTGACGGTCTCTCTGATCAGAAGGTGCTCTGCAGCAGGCAGTGGCAGCCACAGCCCGCCGGACACTCGTCCTGTCGTCGAAACCAGTCCATCATGTGGCTGGTGTGTCCTCCATGACCGCAGCTCAGGCAGAAGTTGGACGAGCCGCGAACGGCCACGTGGCAGATCGCACACTGGAAGGTCAGGCGCTTACAGACCGCACACTGAGTGCCTCGAACCTGACTGCGACAGTGACAGCAGAAGACCCCGAACTCTGCCGAGGGAACAGAGGGACAGCATTAGCGTTAGAATTAGCATTAGCATTAGCAACACCTTTATGGATGACTAGAACTATCAGGGAGACGCTGACGAATCAGTTCAACCTTGGCTGTTGATGACATTCATGGAAAAAATACTGTACTCGAGCTTTTAAGATCAAATCGTGTAAATGACACGTTTAACCAACAGGAATTACACTTAAAAAGTATGAGCACCTCAGATCAACTGATTATTGTAAAAAACAGGAAAAGGCTAACTGTTTACTCAAAGTTGTGTGATTGTTCTGTCTAGGCCTGTCACAATAACAATTTTTGCCGGAAAATAATTGTCCAATAAATTATTGCAGATGAACGCTACTATTGTCAATTTTATTTTGAAAAATATATTTTTTTGTAAATGTAATTATAATGTATGTCATAATAAAGTGAGTACACCATATCGAAAGCAATAAACTTTAATTTCTTAAGAGTATTTAACTGTTATTGGAAGGTAAAGAGCTTTTAAATAAAATAAAATTGAACAAACTATATAATTAATTGAACAAAAAAAGAGAAAAAAACACATGACAATGAAATGGACTGTCTTTTAGGAAAAACTGTAAATAAAAATCATTATACTAATGAAACACAATTTAAAGAAAATAGACCCTGTCTCTGCAAAGAAAAAAAACACACACAACAATAAAGACAATAAATACCCAGTCAATTCATACTGTGTGTCAAACGTTTGTAACGTTTCCCAACCATTTTTCAACCGTATTGAAGGGTTGCATTTCTTTTGCAATGTAGCGAACGGCATAGTCCGTGAGCGCGCACCAGTTTGCTCTGTTTTATTTATATTTCCTTTGCCAACCAAACAGCTCAGTAAGCGCTGACAGTCAAGACGAAGGCTCCGCTGCACCTCCCCTTCTTTGTCATTTCTTTCAAACAAATACAACATATCGGCTTTTCGGTGTTCATGAGCTCATACCTTGTTCATTTTGTTTAAAACCAAAGTATTTTCACACTGGGGCTGTGGCATCCAGCTTAATAACCATCACTTTCGTGCCTTCATTCATGTTAGTGTTTGTGTCCTTGTTACTCCTCACAAAGCTCACTTGCAGCTGTTTGTGTGTACGTGTGAGCGGCCCTGCCTCCCCCACATGACTGACAGATGGTTCACTCTGTTCATTCCACTATAGAATCAATGCACCCTGGTGTTGAGACAGATGGACAGAGTGAACCATCCTCTCATCCAGCCTGTTTGGTAGAAAGAGAGGAGGGAAACAAACATGCAGGCAATTTATCGAGGCAGGCAAACTTATCAAGGACGTTTTTATTTATCTTGCAGTTAATTGATTTATTGATTATCGTGACATGCCTAGTTCTGTCTTTAATGAACACACTGGAGACACAGAGGTGGAACTAAACAGCTCGACCACGGAGGTTCTATAACGTCATGGATAGCTGGTTTCCTCTGGTTTTGAACATTCATATACCTGAAATCCAACAGAAACAGAATCATGAACACACCGATGCCTTTGTGAGGTTCGGGCGGGCAGGAGGCGAACTTGAGGACGTCGGCCCTCTTCTCGCGCAGGCCCCAGCGGTACAGGATCTCCCCGTAGCACTTCTTAAAGTCGTCAAACTGCAGCATGTTGGTGGGGTCCAGCAGTCTGCACAGGGACACTGCATCAGTCAAAGCCAAAAACATTTCTGACCAACATCACAACATCACCGTCACCTCTTGTTCATGTCGTGCTGCTCGCGCTCTCGTTCCCGTGGATCCGCATAGCCCTGGTTAGCATAGCGGTAGTCGTCAGGCGAGGACTCCCCCCATGGGTTAGCATGCTCCGAGTCTTTACCTGCAATCACACAAAGAGATGATCCAGATGAGCTGTTCAAACACTGAGGATGCAGTACTGCGGGCGGCGCTGTGCAGCTCACCCTGGTTCCAGGTGGTGGTTGTGATGGAGTCTGAGGTGCTGGAGCAGGAGCCTGAGGTGACGGAGCTTGAGGTGTAGCTGGGCTGAGACAGTCATAGAGATCATGGAAATGAATCACACACTGCAGCACAAAACTCTTCTCACATTAATGACAGCATCTAAAACACTGTTAATACGTTACAAATAAGATATTATATCAGATGGCAAAAATACTTAACCTCTGTTTATCAGTGCAACAGCTGTTTGAATTTTTGATAATGATGACATTTATTTATACATATTTCTGATAACATTTGATTTTTTAGTTCATATGTCTGTAAACTAAAGTAAAAGCTCTAACATGGGGGTGCTGGTTTGGCGGAGTGGTTAGCAACCCTGCACTTTCCATGTACATATCTGTTGTGGTGCGTTTTCATTGTCACTCAAGTATCTGGAATGGTGCGTTTTCGACGTGACTCACGTATCAGGAGTGGTGCTTTGTTGCGGTTCACGTATCTGTTGTGATGCGTTGTTGTGACTCACGTATCTGGAGTGGTGCGTTGTTGTGACTCACGTATCTGTTGTGGTGTTAATTTGTTGTGACTCATGTATCTGTTGTGGTGTTTTTTTGTTATGACTCAAGTATCTCTTGTGGTGCGTTGTTGTGACTCACATATCGGTTGTGGTGCGTTGTTGTGACTCATGTATCTGTTGTGGTGCGTTGTCTTGAATCATGTATCTGTTGTGGTGCGTTGTTGTGACTCATGTTTCTGTTGTGGTGTGTTGTTGTGACTCACATATCTGTTGTGGTGTGGGGGAAACCGTGGGTGATGGTGTCCGTACAGGGAGAAACAGTCTGAAGGAGCCTGAGCCCTGAACACACTGCACAGCATCGCTAATGTCTGCACGTCACTCATCTGACTGTAGTGATCCAACCTGGGCCAACCAAAAAACACAGCTGTGAGAGAGGGCAGGCATCCATCCATCCATCTAATTATCCATCCATCTATCTGTCCATCCATCCAGTCATCCATCCATCAGTCCATCCATCCATCTCTCTATCCATTCATTCATCCATCCATTTACCCATTCAACCATCCATCTATCCATTCATCCACTCCTCCATTCATCCATTCAACCATCCATTCATCTGCTTATCCATCTATCCATCTTTCTATCCATCCACTCATACATCCAGCCACCCAGGCATCCATCCACCCATCCTCCAAATCCCTAATTTACACACACATATCCATCCATCCATCCTCTTATCCACTCATCCATCCACTAATCCATAATCCATCTATTCACTCATCCATCCATCCACCCATCCATTCACCCATCTAACCATCAATCCATCCATCCACTCTTCCAACCATTCATCCACTTATCCATCCATCCAACCAGGCATCCATCCATCCACTTATCCATCCATCCATTGACCCATCCAACTGTCCATCCATTCACCCATCGAACCATCAATCAATCCATCCATTCACCCATCCACTCATTCAACCATCCAACCATCCATCCAGGCAACCATTCATCCACTTATCCATCCATTCATACACCCAGGTATCATCCATCTACTTATCCATCCATCATTCATCCACCCAGGCATCCATACATCCACTCATTCATCCATCCAACCAACCAACCATCCATCCAACCACCCATTCAACTATCCATCCAGGCAACCATTCAACCATCAATCCATCCATCCACTAATCCATCCATACATACAAACATCCATCCAACCATCCAGGCATCCATCCACCCAACCAACCATCCATTTATCTATCCAACCATACATCCATCCAAGCATGGGTGCCTGATAGAACTCCAGTCAAAGCCACCATTAGCACCAGGATCTGATGGTGAACTCACAGGGTCTCCAGCAGCTGTCGTCCAAATGGGTGTCTGGCCCACGGGGTCTCTGTGTCCGGGTCTGAGTCTGGACTCAGGTCCTGGTTTGTGGCTGCAGATGCCAGAGCCCAGACCTACAGAATCAGACAGACAGTTAGTGTCAGACCCACAGAATCAGACAGACAGTTAGTGTCAGACCCACAGAATCAGACAGACAGTTAGTGTCAGACCCACAGAATCAGACAGACAGTAAGTGTCAGACCCACAGAATCAGACAGACAGTAAGTGTCAGACCCACAGAATCAGACAGACAGTTAGTGTCAGACCCACAGAATCAGACAGACAGTTAGTGTCAGACCTACAGAATCAGACAGACAGTTAGTGTCAGACCCACAGAATCAGACAGTTAGTGTCAGACCTTCAGAATCAGACAGACAGTTAGTGTCAGACCTACAGAATCAGACAGACAGTTAGTGTCAGACCTTCAGAATCAGACAGACAGTTAGTGTCAGACCCACAGAATCAGACAGACAGTTAGTGTCAGACCCACAGAACCAGACAGACAGTTAGTGTCAGACCCACAGAACCAGACAGACAGTTAGTGTCAGACTTTCAGAATCAGACAGACAGTTAGTGTCAGACCCACAGAATCAGACAGACAGTTAGTGTCAGACCCACAGAATCAGACAGACAGTTAGTGTCAGACCCACAGAATCAGACAGACAGTTAGTGTCAGACCCACAGAATCAGACAGACAGTAAGTGTCAGACCCACAGAATCAGACAGACAGTTAGTGTCAGACCCACAGAATCAGACAGACAGTTAGTGTCAGACCCACAGAATCAGACAGACAGTTAGTGTCAGACCCACAGAATCAGACAGACAGTTAGTGTCAGACCCACAGAATCAGACAGACAGTTAGTGTCAGACCCACAGAATCAGACAGACAGTTAGTGTCAGACCCACAGAATCAGACAGACAGTTAGTGTCAGACCCACAGAATCAGACAGACAGTTAGTGTGAGCACTGAACGTGACCTGTTGCAGCAGCTCCTGTCTGATTAGTGAATATTTGCTTAAGCAGACCTTCGCCACGTCTCTGCGTCCCACTGCGAGCGCTGCAGCTGCGTTCTTCTGACAGGTTTCCTGGATGTCGTTCATGTTCAGTCTGAGCAGAACAGAAAACACAGTTATCCCCGTGAAGACATTTAAGGACAAAACAATATTCACCATGTAAATGAAAATCCAACATGAAGAAGAACTCTTGTCATGGGTTCGGCTGACTATTGCTACTGCAGCGGTGTGATGAGTTAACTCGTTACTGCTGGACTGAATGTGTCCTCATGTCACACAAACAGCTCAAAGGGTCGACTGGCAGCAAGCCCAGTCCACCTCTTTCAGGGGAGCTTGGTGTGGCTGTTTTCCAAAACAGTGATGGACTGAGGTTTTCATATTTAAAATCAAAACGATCCACGCTGGAGAAACAGGCGTGAAAGTCTGATTTCTTTAAAGGAACACTCGATATTTTCTCTTCTCGTGTCTTGCCTCCATCCTGAGTTCACGACAAGCAGAGAGACTCCCTTCATACAGCCTGCCTCTGCCTACAGTCATCAGATTAACTCTTCAGCACTAAACTGTATGTAATTTTAAAAGAAATACATGTGAAACTAAGGCCCCTCACAAAGTCAGCCATCATTTTTAGAGCCTGTCTTCTTCTACTCCTAAACAGAAGTTGTTTTGTTGACTTACTAAAAACCACGTCAGCGCTGGTTCGTACATGAGCCCTTCACTTCAGTTTCATATGTTTTCTTTTAAAAATGACATACAGTGCTAATCTTAGTCTAATCATGTAACTTGATCTTAGATCATGTAACAAAAACTGGTTAAAAAAAACAGTCACAACAAGCACACAGGAACGTTGAGAGAGCTTATCTGATGACTGTAAGCAGAGGCAGGCTAACACTACCCACTGACTGTCAGTGTTTGAGCTAAGCTAATTAGCAGTGGGTGGGCTCTGCCCGTCTCCTCCTTGTTTCTGCAGCTCAGTCAAAGAACAGAGTCTGTCTGCTGTTATGGACTCTGGAGTGAGGTGAGACAGGAAAACAAAAATGTTGGCGTGTCCCTTTAAAACATTTGTAGACTATTCAGGGTACATATGTCAGTTGTATTTCCTTCTCTGAATGACAAAGTGATAATCACTGAGTCCTCAGCTGAGTGTTTTTCTGATTATCTGATAAGATTTTAGTCCTAAAAGTCAGGATTATCCCTCAGCTGAGTGTTTTTCTGATTATCTGATCAGATTTTAGTCCTAAAAGTCAGGATTATCTCCCAGCTGAGTGTTTTTCTGATTATCTGATCAGATTTTAGTCCTAAAAGTCAGGATTATCCCTCAGCTGAGTGTTTTTCTGATTATCTGATCAGATTTTAGTCCTAAAAGTCAGGATTATCTCCCAGCTGAGTGTTTCTCTGATTATCTGATCAGATTTTAGTCTTAAATTTAAGGACTATCCTCTGAGCTCGATGTGTGCAGCTCTCACATGTAGCTCTCTCCCAGAGCTTTGTGGACGGGCAGCAGGCAGGAGATCTCCTGGATGATCACCTTCCCAGCCAGTTTGATTGGACGGTTACTGTAGTCCATCCCGTCTCGCTTGGTTTTGAATCTCCTGGATTTCTGAGGGACGGACAGACAGACAGACAGGAGGAGGGAGACAGCAGCCAGGGAGACAAAAAAGCCCCACTTAATTAAAAGTGGTCTGGATGATGAATTACTGTAACGAGGGTTCACGGTGTGAGGCACTGATCCTGCGGACGGGGGCTGTTTCTGTTACCGTCTCTTAATCAGGGATATATTTACTTAAAATCTGTCATTTTGACGAGACTTAACCCTTTAATTCCCAAATCCTCAAATGTTTGGCAGAGGTCATTAAATTCAGAAATATTTAATGTGTAACAAAACATGTCATTGTTAGTTTCTGACAGTGTTTTGTGATACAGAAAAACTGCAAACAAACCAAAAAACTGATATTTTGTTTGTGGGTTTTAAGGGTTTAAAAAGCTGAAAGCTACTATTATTATGACCATCATAATTCTAAAAAGTTAACAATTTACTGATATGATGTATATGTACATATAAAGTCTGTTATTCATCAAAAACATGTTTTGTTTGTCAAACTCAATATCTATTTTAAGTTGTTTTTGCATTTTTAAAGACATTTCTGCCTTTTCTAATGGATCCTGTCTCAAATATTTGTGCATTTTTATGTTATCACAGAATCCACTGTTAGCTTTTAAAGCCTTTCAACCCCACACCAAGAAAATATCTGTGTTTTGGTTTGTTTGTAGTTTTCTCTGTTCCCTGAAATGATAATGGAATCCAACACTGATTTGATTTCTTCTGTTTCTTAAAACATTAAATGTGAATGTAATGATGACCTCTGCCAAACAGTGGAGCTGGGAGTTGCAGGGTTAATGTAAATGTATTTGTTAATAATAACAAAGTTTGATTTTAAAGTCAGGATTAACTCTGTCTCAAAGGTTTAGAGTATTAACCAAACAATCATGGTTTACCTCAAATATTCTAAAACTGATTTGTTCAAAATAAGGACCACAGGCCTGATGAACAAATTGAAACAACTATCAAAGTGTTTCCGTCTAAATTTCATGAACTGCATTAATTGCATTCTGCTTTGTCCCTTGAGGCACAGCGTGGACTTCAGCCCTCCATCCTGACTCGGTGTCTCGCAGTGTGAACACAGTTAGTAAGCAGATTATGTATTAACTCGTCTGTAACCTGAAAAGCAACATTACCCTAATTATTATTCAAATTAATGGTACAATCAGAGACAGGAGATCGTGTGGGGATCACAGAAATGCTCCTGTTGTAAAAATATTAGTGACATTCAGTTTAGGCGGTTAAGAATCAGAAGCTTGCTGACAGGACATTGTTAGACCATGCCAGGCCGTGTTAAGCTTAACAGTTTGACTGAATGTTTCAAAGCTAAAACTTTCTGTAGATCTGCTGGAGATGGTCAGAAGTTCACAATTCACAGCAAGCATATGAAACAAAGGACTAACGCTCATCCCTGAAATGCTTCTTAAGTTATGATGTGAAGAGCAATGCTTTAAGCATTGAAAAAAGGTCAAAACAAATATCCTGGCTCTAAAGCTAAAAAAAATCCAGGTCACTGTACAGCTATAGCTAAACATTGGTCCACATGGTTTAATTATTAATTAACAATAATAACAATAATTAACGAGATAGTTTGAAGTACTCAGAGCTGTTAAGGGCTGATTTTTCTCCATGTTAGATCAATATTTACTTCTTCTTCTGTGCCTTTGTATACATTTAAACCCTGCTGTAAAAGAATTACATAAATTGACGTTGTCGTCATTGTTAATATTTTGTCGTCCTTCACATGCTGCTCACAGACTTGCTTCAACATTCAAACTCTGTTGTGAGTGGCACAGCTGTGAGGATATTAGCGGTGACGGGCTGAAACAGAGTTAGGGCTGGGCTCAGAGAAGAGAACAGCGACAGAGGAATGAATCAGAGGAGCTTTGGTTGGTTTGATGAAGGACAGAGCTCAATACCGGCCAATCATGGAGGGTTTGGACAGACCAGCGACGGGAGGCAGAGATTGGGAGCTTCTGATTGGAGGAGAATAGGAAGAAGGCGTGGGCCACAGCAGCATGGGGCAGGTGATTGGCCAGAGAAAAACACAGTAAGAAAAATACGGAAAACAAAACAAACAGAAGCCTATCAGGGAGACAGCCAATGAAACTGAGGGGGGGGAGACTTTAGGAAAACAGAGACAATGAGCCTCTGCTGCAGCCCTATGAGCTGATTAGGCTTTAAACAAATCTCAACTACCATCTGAAAAACTAAAAACCAATGACCAACCCAACAGTAACAAATATTACACAAAGCAACAGTTTTCACTTCATAAAACCAGAGAAAACCCAGAAACAAAAATGGTAAAACCCACTGACAACCCATTTTATAAATGTTTAAAAAACATTGAAAAAAACACCTCACTTCACAAAACCAATAAAACTCAGTTATGAATGTAAAAAAAAACAGTCAAAAACCAGAAATTACTTTACTAAACCAATAAAAACCAATATATGAATGTTAAGAACCAGTCAAAATCCAGTAACCACTTTACAAAACCCAAAAATCTCAGTTATGCATGTTAAGAACCGGTCAAAACCCAGTTACCACTTTACAAAGCCGATGCAACTCAGTTATGAATGTTAAAAAAACAGTCAAATCCAGTAACCACTTTCCAAAACCAATAAAACTCAGTTATTAAAGGTTAAAAAACGGTCAAAGCTCAGTAACCACTTTACAAAACCAATAAAACTCAGTTATGAATGTTAAAAACCAGTCAAAACCCAGTTTAGTTTCATCCTTCCTGACTGCCAGAGGTGGTCCTTTAAGCACTGAATGATACGCATATGCAGGTCGAGTAGCTATACCAACAGAGTCTTCGTGTGGCCCCCTGATGACCCCACCGGGTCTATGTCTTCCGGTGTCATCAGAGGATCTGGTCCTTTACATCTTCTCTCATATCCAGCACTGCAGAAGTTCTGCATGCCGTGGACAGGGACGAGTGGTTTACATTCATAGACCTGGAGGACGCATACTTTCACCTCCCCATTTTTCCTCAACACAGGCAATTCCTTCGGTTTGCCTTTCAAGGCCGTCATTTTCAGTTCAGGGTTCTTCCGTTTGGCCTGTCCCTCTCTCCCAGCTCTGGGGGGGGGGCACCAGATCTGCAGGGTTGCTGTGTGCAACCAGGGGCCTGTTGGATTGGGCAGCTCCTCACCTGGCCAGCCTAAGGCCAACGTACCTGCCGGGAAAAAGAAACAAGGTGGCAGATTTTCTGTCTTGGGGCTCACGACTGGCCAGAGGGTCTCCTCTATGCTTTTCCCCCATTCCCATTGATACAAGCAGTGCTCCAGAGGGGGTCTACAGCAGGGCCACAGGCTGCTCTTAGTAGCCCCCTTCTGGCCGGGGAGAACATGGTTTCCTGTACAGACTGTCAAAGCCAGTCATGGCGCCTCCCAGGCAGAACAGACCTACTGTCCCAGCTGGGGGGTCACATCTGGCACCCCGACCCCAGTTGCCTCCAGTTGTGGGTTTGACCTCTGCAGGGCCCTTCTCAACACTGAGAGATTGCTCGATCTCTGTTCCCATGAAAGTGTTGAATGCCATCCACGCTCTGTCTGTAGATCCTGCATGTCTGAGGTGGAGCCCAGATGATTCTGGGGTCACCTTGTGGCCAAGGGCATCCTTTCTGCCCAAGGTCCTGTCAGATAAAATCTTGATCAGCCGATACTGCTGGCATAGTTCAACCCCCCCACAGGGGGAGGATGACAGCAGGTCAGCCCTGCTCTGCCCAGTGAGGGCCTTGAGAGCATATGTTGACCACACTGCAGGTATGTGAAGATCAAACCAGTTATTTGTGTGTCACGGTGGTCCTAGAGGAGGCTGTGCTCTTTCAAAGCAATGATTGTCCCTCTGGATTGTGGACGTGATTAGCCTGGCATACTAGGCAGCTGGTCCTGGTGCCCCCTGGTGTGCGGTGCCATTGCACAAGGGGCTTCTCCACATAATGGGCAGCCCTGAGGGAGGTGTCCCTGGAGGACATATGTGCTGCAGTCTCTTGGCCTTCGCAGAGCACATTCACAAGGTTCTGCAGAGTAAACATCCTAAACCCCATCCACTGGGTGTGGTCTTACTAAGCGATCCTTCAGCTCCAATGCAGTGAGACTGGTATGTTGGATCTCTCTTGACTATGTTGGTCTGAGTTATCCAGTGCTTAAAGCTCTGCCTCTGGCGGTCAGGAAGGATGAAATAGAACCACTGGTTATGTATGTAACTGCGGTTCTATAAATAGTGGATGACCGCCAGAGTTTCGGGTCACTCGGAATCCCTGTGTCTCGCAAGAGGATTCCGAAGGACCAGATCCTCTGATGACACCGGAAGATATAGACTCAGTGGGGTTATCAGGGGGTTACACGTGACTCTGTTGACTATGGCGGTCATCCAGGATTCACAGAACCACAGTTACATACATAACCATCGTTATCACTTTACAAAACCAATTAAACTCAGTTGTGAATGTTAAGAACCAGTGAAAACCCAGTTATTAATGTAGATAAATACAGAAAACCCACGTATCACTTAAAAAAAAACAATAAAAATCCATTTACGAATGTTAAAACCAGTGAAGGAGTGAAGTCACAGATGTCTGTCTTATGGTTTGTTTTGGCTTCATGAACTCTGGTGTCTTTTTGAGAGTATAGAGCAGGTTAATGGGACACGCTGACACTGAAACACCTGGTTCCTGCTGGTTAAAGTGGGCGGAGACAGACTGGTCGTGGCCATGTTCCTGCTGGTTAAAGTGGGTGGAGATAGACTGTCGTGGTCACTGTGAGTGGACTCACCCGCTCTTTGTAGTAGAAGGACGAGATGGACACGGTGTCTTTGTCAGAGCGAGTTGGGCTGCCGCTGTACAGACGCAGAGTGCTCTGAGACTCTGAACGCATCTTCATGGGAGTCAGAACTCCACTGTGATAGGCCGACAGAGCCGAGAGCGACCTGGACAGACACACAGACACACAAGGAAAAAAAACACACAAACACACAGGGACAAACACACAGTTTCCAGTGTGAAGGTGTGAGTGTGAAAAACATTTTAAACTTTTCAAACTGTTATATTTTTTTGGTGAACTGATCAGACTCAGTCTCTCAGCCTTTAAGAGCATCTGGTGATATTTAGGGGGAACAGCTCTTTGTTACCTGGGTGTGGGCTCAGTAGGCGGGACTGAGCGGTGCATTGTGATTGGTCGGGTGAAGTGGACAAGGCAGCCAGTGCCACAGAAACGAGCGCCAGAGGTCCGAGGGAACGGGATGTTGGCGTCCTGGAAAATAAACCCATCAGAACACCTGTTTTATGACCTGATGTTAACATTAATGCTAATGTTCATGCTAATGCTAATGCTAACATTAATGCTAATGTTAACGTTTATGTTTACGTTAACATTTATGTTACTGATCTGTTCAATAACGTTAAACAGTCTGAAGCTGCATTTACACGGCGCAGAAACTGTAAAATCCAATAAGTTTTCGTTGCGTTTTGGCCTTGCGTTTAGATGAGAACGCATTGCGTTTCCATCTACAACAGAAACTTTTGAAAACGGGCTCCAGAGTGGAAAGTTTTGAAAGTTTTTTAAATACGCTCTCCATGCAGCTCCGTGTAAACCTGTATCAGAGCGTTTCAGGGTGAAACGCTGACATCACCGCATGCGCAGTACTCTTTTTACATGAAGGCTGCGCGCACATACTAGGAACAACAACAGCTTTGGCCGTCTGCCGAGTAACATGGGAGCCTCTTACCGTGCTCGGTTTGTTATCCAGACAAAACTATCCAGACAGATTTGTTGTCCAGAAAAGAAACTCCTGCTTCTCTGTGTGTCTATTCACCATTGTTGTTTGTGAAAAGTTTTTCTTCTTCGTTCGTGTGTTGTAGCAGCGCTGCCATCTACTGAACCGGTATGCACACTACAGCGGATTAACTCGTCACCGAGCGTCGTCATCTGAACGCAGAAGAATTCTAAAATGCAAAGGACAAATCTTTGCGTCTTTAAGTCAGGAGTGTCCGTGTAAACGCAGCCTGAGCCTCCTCCTCTGCTCTTCATCACTCTAACTCTAGTACTGACCTGCTGTATCTCCTTAACAAGCCTGTGAGCTGAAGATCGCAGCAGTGTCTGTTACCTGATAGGATCCGTAGGTGTTGGTGACTCGAGGGAACGCCTGCAGGGTTGGAGTGACCGGGTTGGACAGCACGAAGGGGCTGGAGGCCGGACCGTCCTCCTGCGTCTGGAAGGGAGAGAGCGGCATCTGTTACTGAGCTTTATAGAGCAGAGGCTCTATAAACAAGTTCTGCTGGATGTCACTCTGGTGGGTGGAGCATTTTAAAGCCCCTCCCACTGCTGCCATAAATGGATAAATGTAAAATATAAACAAAGACGGTGTGGGGGACAAAGGCTTAGGCAATTTCAGGGTTCGCGTGATAATGTTAGAGTCTGTAATTATTGTCACAAACGAGGGCACATTAAAGCTGACTGTTTTTTGCTGAAAACAAAGTCCAGGACGTTTCACTCAAACCCCAAAGGAGCTAGTTTAGCTGCGCCCGTGCGTAATACCGTTAAAAAAGAGGCAAAAGACGGTGGTTCGGATGACTGCTATCTCCCGTTTATTTGAGAGGGTTATGTATCCTTGGTCGGCAGTGATGAAAAAGTGCATGTCAAGATTTTGAGGGACACCGGGGCGTTTGATTCATTTATTCAAGCGGATGTGTTGCCTCTGTCTGACGCGTCGGAGACAGGCACTTGTGTTCCAGTGCGGGGTATGGGACTGAATGTGCTCTTTGTTCCGCTGCATAAAATGTGCTTGGACTGTGAACTGTTCTGTGGTGAAGCTTCTCTGGCTGTGCGTCCTGCGTTACCGATTGAAGGCGTTTCGGTGATTTTGGGGAATGATTTAGCAGGAGCGCGTATGTGGGCTGATGTGGCTGCATCAGTGGTGCCTGTAGAGGCGCAGCCTGAGCCGCTCATTATCACCGAAATTGACGACAGCACTCGGGAGTTTCCTGAGGTGTTCACTGCGTGCGCGGTAACTCGTGCCATGGCGCGTTGTGGAGAGGTCAAGGAGGAGAATGTAAAAAATATTGCATTGCCCCTGTCTGATTTTCCTGTGTTTTTCTCTCGCAGTGAGCTGGTGGCGGAGCAACAAGCTGATGTGTCTTTAAAAGGGCTCTTTGATCAGGTGCGCCCTGTGAACGAGGAGACCGACTGTGCGTGCGGGTATTTCCTACAGGACTCGTTGTTGGTCAGGAAATGGTTACCACACTATGGCATTGTCGGTGAGCCGGTTTTTCAAATTGTTGTGCCAACCAAATTTCGCTCTGCTGTGCTGAAGGTTGCGCATGACGAGTCTGGACATTCAGGCGTGAGAAAGACATATGACCGGGTCCTGAGACAGTTTTTCTGGCCACGGATTAAAAGAGACGTCTCAGCCCATAGATATACATAGAACACTAGATGCGACACGCCCCTCTGAGCTGCGTGCCGACGTTGAAGCTAAGCTAGTGGGGGCGAAGTGTCAGGGCGTTCCATTGCTGTCAAAGGCATGCAGATTAAAAACACTAAAGATGTCGGCACATTACCCTGCATACAGCTGTAAAATAGGCCAAACAATTGAAACGCGACATAACATTTCATAAGTAAGAATAGTTTTTTGCTCTTTTTTCATTATTAAAACATGTTAAGAGTTTCCAATCTATGAGAGCTTCAGTAACTACTTTCCTATTAGCAAAACACTAATTCGAGCTAGCAGCTTGACCATAGGTGGTTTGATTAATGATGATGATTGGTAGTATTGGATGATTAATAGTGCCTTTAGTACAGTTACACAAGAATCAGTAGGAGCACTGAAACAGTAATAGTAATAGTATAAATGGCCCTTAGAGTAGTAGAAGTAGTGTCAGCTTTTAGTATAGCCAATTGTTGCAGTGTCAGTATTAGCAGTAGTTGGTGTGCTGCCACTACTAATCGCATTACTATTACTACCACAAATACTTCCAACAGAAGTAAGAAAGCCTAATTCATATAAATACAGAATACTAATTTAATGACAAACTTCTGTAACCCTCAATGTGATTGATATTGTACGTAATCTAGTAAACGATTATAAAATATTCTCGGGTAGTAGCATACAGCAAATAATATATGGTCATTTATGCCAGGTGATCAGGTTTTAGCGCTTTGTCCACTATTGACATCTCCGTTTCAAGCCAAATTCACTGGCCCTTACACGGTCCTAAAACAGAACTCTGATCAGAATTATCTAATTTCTACACCAGAGAGTAGGAAAAAGACACAGCTGCGTCACGTTAATTTGTTAAAGCCGTATTATACTCATGATGCAAAGGCCGCGTGTACAGTAAGTTCAGCGCTGACAGGTGACCTCAGCACCATGGACAGCGCTTATAACAGTAGCGAGGACAGTGACACTGGTACCTTGGACAGCGCATTGACTCATGGCCGTTTAAAAAATTTGGAGGCTTTGTGTCTGTTGGGTGAATCATTAATGCACTTGCCTTCTCAGGGTGCATATGAGTTGTCTGAACTGATTAAAACATTTCCATGCTTGTTTTCGGATACCCCTGGTCGTACACATCTGATTGAGCACGACATTGACATAGGCGATTCAAAACCAATAAAACAGCGTTTTTACCAAGTCAATTTTGAAAGACGTAAATATCTAGACTCTGAGGTAAAGTATATGCTTGAAAATGAGATAGCTGAGCCGAGCACGTCCGGCTGGGCGTCTCCCTGCATCCTCGTGCCCAAATCCGATAATACGCCCAGGTTTTGTTCAGATTTTAGAAAACTTAATGCTGTCACTAAACCTGACTCCTTTCCGCTTCCAAGAATGGATGACTGCGTTGACCAAGTAGGCGCAGCAAAATTTGTCAGTAAGTTTGACCTTTTAAAAGGGTACTGGCAGGTGCCACTTTCGGAGCGCCCGCGCGAGTTGGCCGCCTTTGTGACTCCTACCGGGTTGTATTCCTATAGGGTAATGCCATTTGATCTTCGTAATGCACCCGCGACTTTTTAACGTCTTATGAACAGGGTTATTGGGGATATGCCTGGCTGTGCGGTCTATTTAGATGACGTGGTGGTGTTTTCTGACACGTGGGAAAGTCATGTAGAGCGCATTCGGGAGCTTTTCACTTGTTTGGCGGGGGCGAGACTTACAGTGAACCTCGCAAAGTGTGAGTTTGCGAGGGCAACTGTGACTTACCTAGGCCGGGTGGTAGGCCAGGGCCAGGTCCGTCCCGTGGCAGTTAAAGTACAAGCCGTTGGGCAGTTCCCTGTCCCTACTACTTAAAGAGAACTCATGCGCTTCCTTGGCCTCGTGGGTTATTACAGGTGTTTCTGCCGTAATTTTTCGTCTGTGGTAGCTCCGTTGACTGATCTTCTTCGTAAAGGTGTGAAATATCTTTGGTCTCCTATTTGTCAGCAGGCATTCGAACGGGTGAAAAACCTCCTTTGCGCTGCTCCAGTTCTGGCCGCTCCGCGCCCGTCAAAACCTTTCCAACTGCACGTGGATGCTTGCCATGAGGGTGCTGGTGCTGTGCTGGCTCAACAGGACGATCTTGGTATTTGCAGACCTGTGAGCTATTTTTCCAAAAAGTTCAACAGACACCAACTAAATTACTCCGTTATAGAAAAAGAAACACTTGCTCTTATCCTGGCCTTAAAACATTTCGACGTCTACCTTAGTGGCAGGACTCCGGTTGTAGTCCACACTGACCATAATCCACTTACGTTTTTGACGTCACTTAAATGTCCAAACCAGCGATTGGTCCGCTGGTCGCTTTTTCTGCAGTCTTATTGTTTAGACATCCGTTACATAAAAGGAAAAGAAAATGTTGTAGCTGATGCGTTGTCTCGCGCGCCTGTTTTGTAGAATTTTGCCTTGCTCTCTCACACTTCCCCACCCCTCCTCCCTCTTAAATAGGGCTTCTGAGTGCACCAGTTGCTGAGGTTGGAGAGTGGCTGTATGAGAGGATGGGCTGGTCCAAATCATGGGGTCTTCCTGTGTCTTCAGAATTGGTCTGACGTTTTATTTAATAAAAAAATGTAAAAGTTATAAGTAACTAAAATTTAAACGTAACCGGTGGCTGGGTATAGCTTGCACTTTGGCGATTATGTCACTTGTTTCTATTGCCTGCACTGGGAGGTGAGGATGTTGTTTGCTCAGGGTTCCTGATGGTGGAACCTTCGCTTTAAGGCGGGGGGTGTTACGGTCCCTTACTGGGTAATATATAACATTTTCTATTTGAGGTGCAGCAGCGGACGTTACGGGGATCACTAGGGCCCAGTGTGTTCCCGGACTATAAAAGGCTGACTTCCGCCGCGGCCTCGCTCTCTCTCTCGATCTCATCCGACATCCTTCGGCCGGCCACGCAGCAGCCACATTACTCGGATGCACCTACACGCATTTCAACACTTACATCTGTTTTCTTACTGATTCTCACAAACACACACGCACCGACAGCACACCATCCATTTACTGACTCCAGTAATATAACAGTTTAATTTATTGTTTAATTAATAAACGCCCTAACAAAGGGCTTAAACGTTGCCTTCTGTGTCCTCCCCTTTATTTGTTGCAGCCTTATGAGCCGGGTTGTAACAGTCACATTTAGAATAATTATTACATTGCATCCATCAATCAACCAACCAACCGGCCAACTAATCAACCAACCAACCAACCAACCAGTCAACCAATTAAAGATGGAGAATCAGGAGAGTTTGTGAAGGAGAAAAGGACAAAAGGAGAAATGATGTACCTACCATGTCTGACTCTAAGCAGGACACCAGCTGCCGGACACATGGCTCCAGACAGTTCTGGTTCCTCTTCACCTTCTGCAGGGACGTGTCTGTCAGAATCTGAGCAGAGAAGCAGTAGACATCAGCATGTTAAAGGGCAGGAAAATTTAAATATCACTTTAAAGGGGAGAAAAAATTAAACACCATCACTTTAAAGGGCAGAAAAAAATAAATATAATCATTATAAAGGGAGGAAAAAATAAACATATTATAAAGGGCAGCCAACTGATTCAAAGAGGATGGAGGGGCTGCTTTCCAGATTTGTCTGAACCCTCCAAGGTGTGTCTGTACCCTCCCAGGTGTGTCTGTACCTTACCAGGTGTGTCTGTACTTTCCCAGCTGTTTCTGTACCCTCCCAGGTGTGTCTGTACCTTAACAGGTGTGTCTGTACCCTCCCAGGTGTGTCTGTACCTTCCCAGGTGTGTCTGTACCCTCCTAGGTGTGTCTGTACCTTCCCAGGTGTGTCTGTACCTTACCACATGTGTCTGTACCCTCCTAGGTGTGTCTGTACCTTACCAGGTGTTTCTGTACTTTTCCAGGTGTGTCTGTACCCTGTCAGGTGTGTCTGTACCCTCCCAGGTGTGTCTGTACTTTCCCAGCTGTTTCTGTACCCTCCCAGGTGTGTCTGTACCTTAACCGGTGTGTCTGTACCCTCCCAGGTGTGTCTGTACCTTCCTAGGTGTGTCTGTACCTTACCAGGTGTTTCTGTACTTTTCCAGGTGTGTCTGTACCCTGCCAGGTGTGTCTGTACCCTCCCAGGTGTGTCTGTACCTTCCTAGGTGTGTCTGTACCCTCCCAGGTGTGTCTGTACCTTCCTAGGTGTGTCTGTACCTTACCAGGTGTTTCTGTACTTTTCCAGGTGTGTCTGTACCCTGCCAGGTGTGTCTGTACCCTCCCAGGTGTGTCTGTACCCTCCTAGGTGTGTCTGTACCTTACCAGGTGTTTCTGTACCCTGCCAGGTGTCTCTGTACCCTCCCAGGTGTGTCTGTACCTTCCTAGGTGTGTCTGTACCCTCCCAGAAGAGTGTGTACCTTCTGGATCTTTATCCTCGTGGCAGAGGGGATGGTGGTAGGCGAAACAAACTGGAAGGTGGGCGCAGCGTTGTTGGGATACTGAGCGGGAAACTTCACCACCAGGTGAACTTGATGGCCACCAAAGTGAGCCGACACCACGCAGCTGCAGTTCACTGCATCCATCTGCAGACAAGAATCACCAAGGTGACCAACACCAGCTGTGGAGGTAACAGTCAGGTCACAGTCGGGTTATCTCCAGGTCACATTCAGGTCATCAGTCAGGTCACAGTTGGGTTATCAGCCAGGTCACAGTCAGGTCAAAGTCTGGTCATAAGTCAGGTCACAGTCAGATTATCAATCAGGTCACAGTCGGGTCATCAGTCAGGTCATCAGTCAGGTCACAGTCAGGTCACAGTCAGATTATCTATCAGGTCATCATTCAGGTCACAGTCAGGTCATAAATTAGGTAATCAGTCAGGTTATCAGTCAGATCACAATCGGGTAATCATTCTGGTCACAGTCAGGTCACGGTCGGGTCACAGTCAAGGTAATCAGCAAGGTCACAGTCAGGTCACAGTCGGGTTATCAGTCAGGTCATCAGTCAGGTCACAGTCAGATTATCAATCAAGTCACAGTTGGGTCATCATTCAGGTCACAGTCAGGTCACAGTCAGGCCACAGTCAGGCCACAGTCATGTCATCAGTCAGGTTATCAGTCAAGTCACAGTCATGTCATCAGTCAGGTCACGGTCAGGTCATAAGTCTGGTCATAAATCAGGTCATCAATCAGGTTATCGGTCAGGTTACAGTCAGGTCATCAGTGGGGTTACAGTCAGGTTATCAGTCAGGTCACAGTCAGGTCATCAGTCAGGTCATAAGTCAAGTCATCAGTCAGGTCACACTCAGGCCACAGTCAGGTCACAGTCAGGTCATAAGTCAAGTCATCAGTCAGGTCACAGTCAGGTCATAGTCAGGTCATAGTCAGTTCACTTTCATTTCAGGGTCAGGTCATAGTCAGGTCATGGTCAGGTCATCAATCAGGTCACAGTCAGGTCACTGTTAGGTTACTGTCAGGTGACGGTCAGGTCATAGCCAGGTCATCGGTCAGGTCACGGTCAGGTGATCATTCAGGTCATAGTCTGGTCACAGTCAGGTCTAGGTCAGGTCACAGTCAGGTCACACTCTCACCTCCACATTGACGTTTCTGATCTGCAGGTTGACCAAAGAAAACTCCTGCTGGAGGGTCTGAGGGAGACCTGAAGCCCCGACTGAGTCCTGATCTGAAACACCAGAGGAGACAAGTTTGAAACAGCCGAGCAGCAAGAACGTGAACCGACTAACGATGAAACATTTCATTAATTAATCTGGCAGCAGAGCCGTCTGTGAACAGACTATCTTCTGTTTATTTGTTTTCAGTCTTTTCTTTTCTGTGTAAAGCTCTTTGTGCTGCAAGGTTTTGTATGAGAAGTGCTGTACGAATAAAGTTTGATGTGCCTGACACTGTCACTGACCTGTGAAGGTGAACTTTCCCTCACAGACAATCAGCAGAATGGATGAAGGAATTGTTAGAGAATCATCAATGTCATTGAATTCAATAAAATATAATAAAATCTTATCAAGCCCATCCCTACCTACGATGCAGTTTTACTTCTGTAGGGCAAAAACTTTATTTATCACCACATTATGAGAAAATGGAAAAATGGACCCCTGCATTAAACCTAAAGAGCCAAGTTCACGCTGCTGTTTGAAGACCTAATATTTATATTTATTTCCACTGAGACGAGCAGGGCCGTCGACCCTCGCTGAGAGAGAAGAGTTATGGAGGAGCTGGTTTTTAACAGTCTGGCCTGAAGTAAAGCATTTCCCACGATGCATGTGTGTGACTTATGAAAAATAAAATGGTTTTAAAATATTCATGTCTGATTGTTTATTTTCTCACCCAGCAGGTTTTCAGCAGAGACGCCGACACCGAGCTGACCCTCAGGCTCCTGAGAAGACAGAGACTTCTCCGACTCCACAGCCAGGGACATGCTCTCCATCAGGTCCTCAACGTCACTGACACACAGCTGCAGACAGACAGACAGACATCAGGCTGCATCAACACAACAACAACAACAACATCATCCCTCTGCTGACTGACCTTCTGCAGCTGAGGGTCCACCCTCCAGATCCTCAGGGTCTGGTCTCTGGACCACGTGACTAGCTGGTAGTCCTTTGAGCCTAAAAACAGGCAAACAAAGAAACAGACAGACAAGCAAACAAATAAACAGAAAACAAACAGACAGACAAGCAAACAGACAAATAAACAAACAGACAGACAAACAAATAAACAAACAGACAAATAAACAGACAAATAAACAAGACAAAAGACAAATTAACGGACAGACAAACAAACAGACAACACTCAGACAAAAACAGAAAACAACATGAACTGAGAACACCTCAAACAGCTCCTCCATAAACACACATCCTGCTCTTTTTCTCAGACTGTCACTGTGGAATAACTCATTTAATACCAGAGAGAAAATCATCTGAACCAGCTGTGAAGCTCTTTGACCAAACATCACGATGATCAGACACCGTCTGTCTCCACGATGTTCAGGAAAACATAACCGCGGAGCTCACGTTGTGGTGTGAGAGCGTGAGCCATCAGCACAGGAGGGAAACTCTCCTGCTGCACAGAAGTCTGCAGGCTGATATTTGTTTTCCATTTAATAAAGAACTGCAGTCCAAAAGTTATAAACCTGCTGCTAAAGCTGTTAGCATCATGCTAATCTCTGTACGAGCAGTCACCTCCTGCAGTTGCTCCACCCCTTCCTGCTCTAAAGGACTCTGGCTGTCCCACTTGGGTCTGCTCACAGATACATCTGTGTGCTTATGATCCAGCTGCTGTGCAACAGTGTCATAGCTCTGTCAGTAATATATGACTTTATTTACTTTTACTTTGTTTAATATTTTAACTTCATTTAACCAGAAAAACCTCATTGATCTCAAACCTGTAATCTACAGGAGTGCCCTGAGTTACAGACGATCAGCCAATCAGGTCAGAGCTCCTGCAGCTGCTAAAGCCTCACACCGGAGACTCAGGTGGGCTTTACACGAGTATGAATTTGTAAGACTCCGGTAAAATAAACTATCCATCTGGTGATAATGACACACGGAGACGCGTATTTGTCCATAACTCCGCATCTTTTTTGAAAACGGGTCTGCAGGTGGATATCTGCGTATTCGTCTTCATGCTGTAGTTGGTATAAACAGATAAGTCCGGAAAAGACAGTGACCTCATAGCACCCCCCCCCCCCCCAACCCATGTTGTCACACACAATAACAACAACAACAATGGCAGCAGCCGGGCTGATTCTGATCTTTTCCAGCAGGTACAAATATTGCTATGACTTTTATACCAACAACATGCTCGCAGAACACCAACAACACCAGCTACAGCAACAACAGCAACAAGTGCTCATGCAGAGACGCAGCATGGCGTAGGCGTGTAATCCGTGCGGTTCGTTCTTTCGTTATTCTGTTTCAAAACAAAATTAAAAAAAACGAAAAAACGGTCTTGTTTTTTTGTTTCTCTGTTTTAAAACCAAAACAGAAAAACGGAATAACAGAATTTTTCTGTTCTGGTTTTAAGAATGGAAAAACGAAAAATAAAAAAAATAAAAAGATTTTGTTCATATTCTTTCTTTTTGTGAATTTTGGCTATTGCAGTATTGAGGAAAATCAATGAAGGCGGCTTTTAACAGCTTTATATAAAACTAAGACAAATAACTCACACTGAAAGTTAATACAGGCATGTTCCTGAGCTTTTTTATAAGAAACAGGTCGCTGACGATCCACTGCACTCCATCTCATCTGCGCGCATTTGCGTACTCCCTTGAGTGTATGAGACAGCATCAGTCAGTGCACAGTCTGCTACTGTCTGATCTTCTCACAGATAAACCAAGAAACATCTGAACAGATGATGAAAATAAGCTTTTTTCCTCTCGCTTTTCACCTGTTCCGCGCGCTATGACTCATTTCATGCGTAACGGCTTTGCGCCTTTCTCTTCCGCAGGGCTCTCTCATCAGTAAAGAGGTATCAGAAATAAAATAGCCCTCACCCATAATTACTTCAGTGTCGGCTCACTTAATGTGACATCAGGTGTAAAAACACCAGATTGTGCTATGGGAAGTTCTAAAACATTGCGCAGCATGTTTTTGGTTTCTTCGTGTTATTTAGACCCTCTTCACGTCAGCCTTAAAACTCTTTCACCACCACAGAAGCACTTTGGTTAATCAGATGTGCACTGATTAGTTTCATAACTTAAAGAAAAAACTCATCCATGTTTAAAATCAAAATATCCCACAAAGAATTTAAACAAAATCTTATATGTTTATTTTTCGTTTTTCCATTTTTAAAACCAGAACAGGAAAAACGTCGTTTTTCTGTTTTCTGTTATTCCGTTTTTCTGTTTTGGTTTTAAAACAGAGAAACAAAAAAACAAGACTGTTTTTCGTTTTTTTGATTTTGTTTTGAAACAGAATAACAAAAGAACGAACCATACACGGATTGCGTATGCACAACAGGATTTTGCGTTGTCATGTTAATGCACAAGGCTATGTACAATATGATGTGTAAACAGCGATACATGTTTTGATGCCGATGCCAAGACAATACGGGGCCGTCCTCGTGTGAGGAGGGCCTCAGTTAGTCCTGCAGCAGAGTCCAGTCTGCAGGAGTAGCTCTGAAACTAACTCGCCAAATCTACTGTGAGGACAGAGAGATAAGGCAGACTGTGACTGAGCCACAGAAGCTTCCAGAACTCTGAGCTGTTCCTGAATGTCTCCTGGATCGCTCACCTTCTTTCTGCGGCCTCCACCTGAACTCCAGCACCACGTCGTCGTGGCCCACAAAGGCGTGGACGGGGTTGTTGAGGTCGAGCGTGCTCCACAGCAGCAGACTGTTCTCCCTCCTGAGCTGAGGGACCATCACGGTGACCAGGCCGTTGGAGAACGGCTGACATATTCACACATATATACACACATGCACACATGTACGACACACATCCGTACGACACAAACACACACATATACACACACAGGAGGACAGTTTATAACAGTGTTGTGTTTCACAAGCTCGTGGTTACAGGTCATCATGCTTGTTAAAACATCATTAATGCTGCGTTCCAGTTGTGCTGGGAAGTTGGGATTTCCAACTATGAACTCATTGGATCTTCACTACCCTGAGTTAACAATCAAAGATGGATGCCCCCAGTGTGAACAGTTATTAAGCTCCTGTAATATTCTGTTTATCTGCACTTCTGACTCGTGTTTATGGCACTAAATCAGCCATATACACAGGATTGTTCAACTTGTGTTTATGTAAATGCTGCCATAGTTTTATTTACATTCTTCATGTTTGTGAACTACAACGTAGGGCGTGCTAACACAACGGCTAACACAATGGCTAACCATAGCCTGGTCGAAGTTTTTTTTACGTTGCTGATCCATTTCTGGGTCACGGCCTGAGTCTGTCTCAGCTGGCATTGGGTGAGAGGTGGGTCAACCCTGAACCAGTCACCAGCCAATCACAGGGCCACACAGAGACAGAACATGTGAACACAGGAAGGCTCTGACTGTCACAGGGAACGTGCACTTCCCGCAGCGCCACTGTGCTGCTCCACTGTAATAGATGTGGGGAAATATTCATTTGGTACTAAAGGGACATTTTTATCCTCTTGTGGCCGCAACCTGAAAATCTAACAATAAAACTGAGGAGGAACTCCCTCGCCTCCTGTTTATTCATATTTATATTTATATATATTCTTTTATTTAAAGTAACAACACTGTTACTCATTGGAGCTACACAAATTAAGACTGACTGATGGGCATCAAGTAATCAAAGTGACATTTAAAGGGTCAAATCCCTAAAATGTTAAAAATTAGGTGTTTATTTATTAGGACTGAAGTTTTAAGAAGTTCCTCCTAAAAAGTGGGGAAAATATTTAGATGAAATTCATTTAAAAAGTTTGGAAGTGGACATTTTTGTTAGTTATGGCCTTGCAGCTTTTTAAAGGGACTGTGAGGAGAATAGATTACCGGCGACATAAAGACTCTGCTACCCATGAGCACACGCGGCGACTGTCGTAATGCTGCGTTCCAGTCGGAACTGGGAGTGACATCATCTCCGACTTATCAGTGTTCCAGATGAAGTCGGAGAAAAACATGCCGATCTACCAGGCTATTGTTAGCTGTTAGCACGCCCTGCGTAGTTGTTCACAAATATCACATGAAGAATGTGATTATCACTATGGCAGCATTTTTGTAAATATAAGTCTAACAATCCTATGTATACAGCTGATCTAGAGTGACAAACCCCAGTCAGAAGTGCAAATAAATAAATTATTACAGGAGCTAAATAACTGTTCACACTGGGGGCATCCACCTTCGATTGTCAACTCGGGAGTGGCGAGGTTTCACCGAGTTCCCAGTAGGAAATTCAGACTTCGGGGGACATTCCAGCTGCAGTTTCCTACTCAGAACTCGGAAATTCCTTCTGACTACAACTGGAACGCACCACAAGACGTTACCGAAGCCAAAGCGTGTGTTTGTTGCGTTGTAGCCCGGACCTTCCTCAGAACTCTGCATTGCTTTACAACTTCTTTTTTCAACAACTTACAGGATGCAAAGCGACGAGGTAATGTATCTCTTTCTAGTTACGTAGCGGTGGTTTTTGATGTGTGACAAGGAGGACTTGTTGACTTACAGCCCAGTGCTCTAAGACGTGTCCGAAAAATATAAATTTGCTCTAGTTTTAATTGTCTTGTTCCTGAAGTTGAGTATCCAGGCCAGTCCAGCTCTGTCTGACTGGAAGGCTAAGGAATAGCATTTATAGATAACCTATTTTGATGCTATAAAACTCATCTTAAAGTTTGTATTTCGATCAGGCATATATCTAAAAGTGAGACTTTTTTGCAACTACTTAGAAACTCCTCACAGTCCCTTTAAGTTTTTACACATTTTTCTAATTCAACTATTTTCTTTTTTTCAAATAAGATACACTTGCCTAAATACGTACCCACCTGCAGTAGCACCACAAAATGATGAACAAATTAAATTAAAAAAAAACCTTGGGCATGGTGATGATAGAGGGTTAATTATTTTAAGTGAAAATGTTATTAGATAAAATTATTGAAAAAACCTAGCTTTAGCTTCACACGTGGTGAATAAAGTGTTTATGTTTGGTGAATAAAGTGTTTATGTTTGGTGAATAAAGTGTTTATGTTTGGTGAATAAAGTGTTTAATATTTGATTCTCACCGTGTAGCGGGCCTTCCACACGGGCACCTGGCAGGAGAGGATGTTCAGGTACTTCCTCGGCTGTCGGTAATCCCAGAACTGAACAACAACAGAGAGGAGAAGCAGCTTGTGAGATTGTTTTAAACCGTAAAAAAACAACACCACCAGCTATTCAGGGATTATTGTTGATATTTTTTTTATTCATTATCGCTGATACAGATTCTGATTTTTCAGATCGAGAGCAGAAGCTCTGTATGTAACAAAAATGGACTTGTTTCCTCTAGTGTTATATTTTTGTGAGGAACAGATGTAAACCAGAAAATCAGCTTTTAGCTCTGGTAAAAATGAATCTCTTGATTTTTAAATGTTCCCATGCAGTGATGAGAAGGTGCATCAGTATTTTACGTTTGTGTAATCTGCTGATATTCCAGCCGATATGGACACTTCATTCCAATATCAATCTTAAAATATTGTGCATCCATCTCAGTAATGAAGAGAGTTTGTTCCACACTAACGGTCTGTCTGGCGGGTCGACCATCAGACCGACAGGATGGAAACCCAGTGACGGACATGTTATTAATCAGTTATAATAAATATCGTTTTGGTTTCATAATGGATCTGATTTGTAGGGGTAGAACTAGATAAGCTTCGTTCTGTTCCTTTAAAACTGAGCATTTTGTGTCATGATTGTGTTTGTACTCACATGTTTAAGTTCAGTTGTTCACATATACAGATGTCATACGTTTTATGTTGCCTTGACTGATTGTTGATTTCTTTTTTTTTTAAGTTTGAGGTGAATAAATTAAATGAAACACGTCAGTGCAGTTTGTACAAAGTGTCAGCAGTCCCACCACAAAACACTGAAGCATACATTTGTATTTTGTTTTCAGAGATTTATCAGAAATTTCAGTGTTTAAGACCCAAATAATGGTTTAAAAGTGAACTACTGACTTGTTTAAAGCGATAAATGTCCTTAAATTAAAGGTCAAAAACACACATTATGCAGCTTTAATGTAAACCAAACAAAGAGACCATTATGAAACTTTACATCTTCAGCATCGTTTATTAAAGAAGAAATTCTGGCGATAACAAAGCCTCTCTTGTCTCTTTAATGATTCGTGTCTGCGTTGCAAATTAGACCTAAAGTCGGTGAGAATATTTTCTTAAGCATTACCGGAAAGTGAGAAGCTATTACAGCGATCATTGTTACCATCATTCTAATCCTGAATAAGCTATATTCATTCAAAACTTAATATTACATTTTCAAGCTTTTCTTTTAAATAAGAAAATGTTTTGATGCCACCCTCCTATTTTATTTTATTTCATTTTTATGTGATTCTTCTTTTCTGTTTCTTTGTTCACTTTTATTGTACATATGTCATGTTTGCCACTGTCGTTTTGTTTTATTTGTAATTAAGTGTAGAAATGTATTGTTGTAGGTCTATTCTGTTCTGTTGTTTGTCTTGCTTTTGTCTGTATTGTTTAGTTTTGCTATTTTATATATATATATATATATATACATATATATATATATATATATATATATATATATATATGGATAGATAGATAGATAGATAGATAGATAGATAGATAGATAGATAGATAGATAGATAGATAGATAGATAGATAGATAGATATACATATAGATGTATATATGTGTGTGTGTGTGTGTGTGTGTGTGTGTGTGTGTGTGTGTGTGTGTGTGTATATATATATATATATACATATAAATATATATACATATATATATATTCAGGTATAACATCTTATTTTTTCCTTTCTTTACTGACGCTCTGCAGCTCAGTTTTATTCTTCCCTTTAAAAAGGTTTAATATCAGCTCTGCATTTATTTCCACACATTCACAGCAAAAGCAGGAAAGACAGAGCCATGAAAGTAATGTATTTATAATAATAATATAAAAATAATAATGTATTTATTATAATAAAATAATAATGTCTGCAGGGTTTCTCACCCTCACTGAGTTGTCCTGGCTCGACGTGGCGAAGATGAACTCGTTCTCCGGATGCCAGTCAAGGCCGTGGACCTTGGACAGGTGAGCAGCCACATACTCCACGGCCGTGCTCGGCTTCTGCTCAGAGAGTCGGACATGAAAGAAACAAACACTCACTCTGCTTCACTCTGCTTCACCCTGCTTCACCGTACTTCACTCTGCCTCTTTCTGCTTCACCCTGCTTCATTCTGCTTCACCCTGCTTCACTCTGCTTCATTCTGCTTCACTCTGCCTCTTTCTGCTTCACCCTGCTTCATTCTGCTTCATTGTGCTTCACCCTGCTTCACTCTGCTTCATTCTGCTTCACCCTGCTTCATTCTGCTTCACCCTGCTTCACTCTGCTTCATTCTGCTTCACCCTGCTTCACTCTGCTTCATTCTGCTTCACCCTGCTTCACTCTACTTCATTCGGCTTCACTCTGCTTCACTCTGCTTCATTCTGCTTCACTCTGCTTCATTCTGCTTCCCCCTGCTTCATTCTGCTTCACCCTGCTTCACTCTACTTCATCCGGCTTCACTCTGCTTCATTCTGCTTCACTCTGCTTCACCCTGCTTCATTCTGCTACACTCTGCTTCACTCTGCTTTACTCTGCCGCTTTCTGCTTCACCCTGCTTCACTCTGCTACACTCTGCTTCACCCTGCTACACTCTGCTTCATTATGCTACACTCTGCTTCACTCTGCTTCACCCTGCTTCATTCTGCTCACCCGTTTGTCCCAGATGCGAACATCTCCATCGTGACTCGAGGCCAGCAGGTGCTGGTTCTTTCTGTTCCACTTCACCTGTGACGCTCCGGCTGGAAAGACAGGTGAGGCGTTCAAGGACCGGTGAGGCATTCAAGGACAGGTAAGACTCACCTGCTCAAGCCTGAGGCTTCAGACGAGTGTGTCAATCAGTATATGACCCACACATATAAATATAAAATGAATAATGAATATATATGTATATACAATATAAATATATAATGAATGATCGTGTGCTCAGTATTTAAAAATGAAAAACAGGAAATGTAAAACCTGTCATCTATCGGACTTAAACAACAAATATATGAAAAATGTAAATGACCTTCAGGTTTGTGTGAAACTGCAAACTTAATGTGTTTTTCTTGAGGTGAGCAGAAACAAAGTCCTCCCCACCCCCCAATTCCTTTTTCTTTCCACTTTCTTTTACTGGAAAGGAAAGTTCTAGATAATTTGCTTTTTCCAAATAAGAAAAAACAGGAAAAACACCTGAAGGACTTAATGACAAAAATAATCATATCATTAAAAGACAGTGAAAATTTCATGCCCACATGAACATGGTTTAAATATAGTACTGAGATATAAAAGTTCACTTTTGAAAAAATAAATAGATAAATAAAATGTAAACTGGTAGATGATTATTTACACTGATTTTGACACTCTTTTTCTTAAATATCAGTCTTAAGGTTGATTCTTCTTCAAACTGACAGAACCTTTTAATTGCCTGCCTCCATGTTGTCTTGTTCATGTTTTAAATGTGGCCTCATGGTTCCTCTTTCTTTTGTTGTCACAGTTTTTAATACACAAATAAAATAATTTATGCTGATAAATGTTTAGGGACAGATCGATCAAAGATGAGGCTCTAGTTTCTGAGGCATAACAGTCATGAGAGCAGCCCGTACAAACAAATAAAGATTTTAAAATGCTCTTAAATATTCCTACAAAGGTCAAGACGACAGACACAAATGAACTTTACTGCTAAACTCTTTCAGGTCAGACACTCTGCGTCTCTCCTCACCTGAGCAGCTGCAGGTGTCACAGTCAAACTGATCAGCAGGGCGTTTAATTACAGACTGAATCAACAGTGCAGGTTAACGAGGTCACCTCTGGGTCATCAGCATACGTCTCCCCTTTGTCTTTGTAAATAATCCTTCATAAGTGACGTGTTGTTAAATGTGACATTTGATTATTTCACATAAAAATATCAGCAGAGCTCTTAAACTTCAGTCTCACGTT
>JAZDUH010000442.1:0-39013 GCA_036419115.1 Scarus forsteni | reverse complement strand
AGCTGATGTTCGGCCGTTCACCACGACTTCCAGTTGATCTTGCCTTTGGGTTGCCTTTGCAAACAAACCAGCCCACCTCTCACTCCCAGTATGTTGAGAGCCTTCAATCCCGTCTTGAAGAGAGTTTTCAGATAGCATCCAAGAACGCAGCCAAATCTGGTGAGAGAAACAAACTTGGCTTTGACAAGCGAGTCACACCATCCAGTTTAGTTGAGGGGACAGAGTACTTGTCCGAACGTCCAGGCTTCAAGGGAAGCATGAGCTGGAGGATAAATGGGAGCAGGAAGTTTATGTTGTTTTGAAGCGTGCTGGGGAGTGAGCGGTGTACACGGTGCGACCTGAAATGAAAGACGGGCCAACTCGCACACTTCACCGGGATCTTCTTCTCCCATGCCCATTTCTGATAGATGGTAGCGATCTTGACCTGTTGCCAGACCCCCCGTCAGGTCGTCCCAGAACCCGAAGTCAGAAACCAGTTCTTGGTAATAATGAGTCAGATGAGGAGGAAACTGAGGAGTTGGAACTACCTCAAATTCAGACACGGCCAACCTCCCTTATATTCAGGAGTGAACAGCCAGTCAGACCCACAATGTTGCCTCAAACTGATCTCCCAACTGTGTCCCCTACCAACAGTCTGGAGAATAATACCAACCTTTTGCCTGCAACTGTGCCAACTATCTTACCTGATCCTGGGGATCCCTCTGCTGAGTCTGTTGTCTCTGGGTCAACGAGAGAGCTTGAATCTGGTAACGAGCAGGTACCTGAGGGAACACAACCACCCACCTCCCATCCTCCTTGTTCTCCTGTGGAACCCGAGCCCCTTGGCCAAGCAGAGGCATCACCCAGCTCTGATGAGCCACTACCTAACGTTCTTGATGCGGAGTCTGATCCAGTTGTTCGTAGGTCCAGTCGACAGCGTTACCCACCTGGTCGACTTCAGTACGCGTCATTGGGTCATCCGCTTATTTCTGTTGTACAGACTCTTTTCCATGGGCTGATTGATGCCTATGGGGAAGCCCTTAGCACCTCTACCTCAACTGATCTCTTGCGATCTCAGGTTTATGAAGTTTAGCATGCATCAGGGGTTGCATGATTCTAGGGGGGGAGGGTGTAACCCGGGTGGAAGACCGTCTTATTTCTCCGTTTTACTCCTTTTGATCATCAGTCTGTGCAGTTCTATCTTTACGTCGTGCGTCGTGACGTAGGCCGTCGTTACGTCATCACGTGGTTAAGCGCGGCCAATAGATACGGCTTTAACCGAAGCTCGAACACAGTATGGGGAGCGCGAGCTGAAGCGTACCTGAGACAGACGCTGCAGGTAAATGCACCGTGTATGTCGTCTTTTAATGTCAACGGTTTCAGTCTCTGATACTAACATGCAACCCAACTGTAGGGAGCCGACTACCGGTGCCGATGACGACGACGTGTGTCCCTGAGTTAACTTCTGAACCGGTGAGTCACGCCAACTGTTAGCGTAGCATAGCTTAGCTTAGCTTAGCCGCTCCCTTTGAATTACCTGGAGCAGTTAGCACGGACTTTTATGCTGGTTTCTCTAAATGTATGTGAATTAACCGAATATGAATCCTGTCTAAATCCTGTGGTGCTAATGTTGTATGTGTACTTAAAGGGTGATAGCAATACGATGCACTTTAATGACCTAACTTTATAATTGTTTGGAGCTAATGCTATGTATGCACTTTAAAGACCCTCAGGTGATGTTAATGCACTTTGGAGCCATGCTATGTGCCTCTGATTGATTGATGTGCTTGTTCATTTTGCACATTTTCATATCTGAATCATGAATTGTTTACTTGAAATCATAGATTGTTTAATATTGTACAATATGGGAATTTTTTCACTGATTTATGATGCGACTTTCATCGTTATTGTTGTGAATTGAATTGAAATGAAATGTATAAGGTGTGCACACAGAAAGTTTATCCTGGCACTGTTCCTTTTTTATACAGGCCAGAGATGATGGCGAGCGAGAGCCTAGAGAGAATCCATGAATGAATGAATGACGTGCGTGAGCCGCAGGGTGAATCCATGAAATTCCAGGCTACGGCCTCAACGCCACCACTCATCAACTTTGAAGAATCTGATCTGTCCTCCTGCTCTGGCCGGGCCGGTAGGAGGCTCCTTTGCAGCCACCCTTTTCTTTCGTTCTTTCTTTCTTTTTCTTTTCCCTTGCGCTAGTCCATGCAGACCGCACTTCGAGCAGCTCTGAACTCCGTGAACTCCCTCACACACACTTCGGTTCTCCCTTGGACTATTTTGCTGCTCCGTTCGTGTCTGGAAGGACTTTAAATGAACTGAACTGAACTGAATTGTGCATTGCACTGGACTTTTTTTGGACTAAATCACGTACTTGAATGAACTTTACATGCATGAAATGTTATGAATTATAATTGGCCAATTGTGTATTTGTAAGTCTGTTGTCTTTAATATATGTGACTATTGCAATTACAAATCTTGTCTCAGTCTCTCTCTCCACTCCCAGAGTCAAACCTTTGATCTTCTGTTACTAGCCTATTACAGTGTTACTTAAGTACCAATACTGTACTCAAGTTATTACACATATGCTACAGACTGTGAGGAGTTTCTAAGTCATGACAAAAAAGTCTCACTTTTAGATATACACCTGATCAAAATACACACTTTAAGATGAGTTTTATAGCATCAAAATAGGTTATCTATAAATGCTATTCCTTAGCCTTTGGTCGGGTCGGACAGGGCTGGACTGGCCTGGATACTCAACTTCAGGAACAAGACAATTAAAACTAGAGCAAATGTATATTATTCGGACACGTCTTAGAGCACTGGGCTGTAAGTAGCGATATATAGCTGTCTAAAACTACGATAATAAGTTTTCCAAAAATTGCTTGTTGTCACTAGGGATGTAACGGTATGAGAATTTCATATCACGGTTATTGTGACCAAAATTATCACGGTTATCATTATTATCACGGTATTGTTGCATTGTGCTCAAAATGTTCAAAAAGTACTCTGGCACAGTCTTGAAATCATTTAACCCCTTTAATATTATATCTTTAGCAGTTCTTATGTCTTTTTGTCAGGAAATGTCCTTCAGGAATATTTATTTTTTTATCAGAAATAAAAGTAAACAATTCTGACAAGTATTTGTCTTTATTTTGTTATAAATGCTAAAACTGTGTAATAAAAGAAAAGAAAAAAACTGATTAGTTCTTTTAACAGGTTTCTCTTCATAAACAATTTTAAATAAACATGTTCAAAGTTTTTAGATGGCCAAAAATAAATGTAACCTATTTTACACTCACACGTTTGTTTGTCGATAGCATTAGTATCCATGTTACAGCTCGTTATATTAGACTATGTCCAGCCCTTTTTATATATTTATTTTTTGTTTTAACTAACAATAGTACCTGAAGCAGTTAGCCCATTTCATGACTCTTTTCTACTCTCCCCTTTCCATGGCAGATGTCCTCAAATCTCCTTTAATACTTCCAAATTAGGCTTGATTAAATCCATAAAATTACAACGAAATACAGCAAACACGGCGTAATCGAATGGCAGGAACACACTCCAGACAGATACTAATGCTGTTATTTACAACCTTTATACATTATTTACACAGAAAATACTGATAAACCGCCTTTAATTCACTCAGGTATGGTTAACTGAATCTCTCTCTCTCTCTGCTCGTTTACTCGAGGAGTTACAGCAGTTTTAATCACACACATTTTTGTCTTTCACCTTAGCTTCATGTTTTAGACAGGGTGACTGTCGTCAATCGGTTTCCCCCCGACATCCTTGTAAAATCTGAAGTTTGACCTGACTTTAGCCGTTTCGAGTGGGGAAACCTGATAAGAGTCTGAGCGGGGCTCCGCTGCCGCTAAACTTTCAGAGACTAAACAGTGCTAACTGCGCATGCGCCGCCTCTGTTTGTGAGACACGCCTGCTTCATCGGGGAAGACACACATAGTTCCTGCTTTTGGGGCAAAGAGCAGCATCACCGCATTATAGACACAGTGTGGTGATCAAACTCGTAATTCAGTCATTTTAATCGGACGCGGTAATGATTACCGTGGGAAATTTTATCGCTGTTTACCAGTTTACCGGTAACCGTTACATCCCTAGTTGTCACTCATCAAAAACCACCGCTATGCAACTAGAAAGAGATACATTACCTCGTCGCTTTGCATCCTGTAAGTTGTTGAAAAAAGAAGTTGTAAAGCAATGCAGAGTTCTGAGGAAGGTCCAAGCTGCATTTATCACAACACACACTAACGTCTTTGGTGTGTGCCAGTTGTAGTCAGAAGTAGAAATTTCTGGGTTCCGAGTAGGGAACTGCAACTGGACGCCCCCTGAAGTCTGAATTTCCTACTGGGAACTCGTTGAAACCTCGCCAACCCTGCGTTGACCATCAGAGATGGATGCCCCCAGTGTGAACAGTTATTTAGCTTCTGTAATAGTCAATTTATTTGCACTTCTGACTGGGGTGTGTCTCTCTAGATCAGCTGTATACATAGTATTGTTAGACTTATATTTACAAAAATGCTGCCATAGTGATAATCACATTCTTCATGTGATATTTGTGAACAACAACACAGGGCGTGCTAACAACAGGTAATAATAGCCTGGTAGGCTGTTTTTTTCTGACTTCAACTGGAACGCCAATAAAGTGGGAGATGATGTCACTCCCAGTTCCGAGGTTACTGTAACGCAGCATTATGGCAGTCGGCGCGCATGCTCATGGGTAGCAGAGTCTTTATTTAGCTGCAAATAGATTCTCCTCATAGCATCTTTAATATTTAACTTGTCAGCTTTGAAAGCAGTTTATTCTAAATGTTCCCATGACTTTGGTTCTAAAATGGCCATTACCATAAATAAAATAGATCTGTTGTGTGGTCTCAAAATTTCTCTAATCTTTATTACCCCTTTTGATCTCATAAGATTTAGTTATTTATAACTGTTCTTCTTACATTTTACAACTAAGAATTTGCATTTCCATGCAGGAAATGCGTTGAAATGCTGAGTGTGACTGCTGAAACTGTGAAATGAAATTGCCAAAAGTAATGCAAAGAAAGTTGAAAGTGTGACATGAATAGTTGTAAGCAGTAAATCATGGCTGAAAATGTGTGAAATGTGCAATAAAAATGTTTGCAGAACATTATAGATACTGGAGCTCAGGTCTGCAGGTCATGTGACCATGCTCTAACTTCAAAGAAATGTGCAAAAGTTTAATGCTTCAACAGTCATATCTCAGAAACCGTAATAGATAGTGAAAAGTGCAGTAAAAATGTTTGCAGTTGTGAAAGAAAGCAGAAAATGAATGAATGTTTTTTAACATGGTTAAATGTGGTGGTATTTGTAGATGTACCTAATAAAGTGGCCAGTCAGTGTAATACGTGCAGAGGAAGGTTGAGAGTGTAAGAAAGCATGATTACGCTATTGTAATGAAGAATCTGTACTAGATGGAGAAGAAAAGTACATTTGTCTTTGCCCGGTTTCGAACCTGCGATCACTCGATCAAAAACACAGCGCTCTACCCATCAATCTATAGGGCTACTTTGGCTATATGGTATCTTTCCTGTGCTCATTGTGCGCATGCATAGTCTCAGCGCAGTATGATAACACTTGGTACTTCCAGGTAAACAAACGCTCGCTTGGCCAAAACCGTGATAGATATCAGAAAAGGGATTGCACCGTGAGTATCTCAAGAACATGCTGAAACTATGGCTGAAAGCTTTATGTCCACTCTGTAGAAAATGTGGACACAGTGGCGAGTTAAAAACGCGCTTCAAAGTGAAGCACTCGGCTGTCCCGAGGTTAAGAATTGCATTACCGCAGATGGAAGATTTTGCGGCATACCGCAAAAGCTGAAGCTCACTGAGACAAAGTGATATCAGATTAGACTTTGAAGTGGATTTCACCTGTAAGAGGAGCAGTGAGACGACGTTTTGATGCATAAATCATGTCTGTGGAGGACGTTTTGACAAGATAATTCTGCTGAACTTTTTGTGTGTGAGAGAAGGAGGGCTTCGGTCTAATCTGTCACGTGACACGCAGTCAGTCCAGAGCAATCCACAAAACTTGGTGTTGCTCAAAAATTCATATTTAAAAAACTGTAGAAGCCAGCAAAAATCTGAAGATATGTAAAAATAGTTGAGAAGTCATTGCAGCTTTTAAAGCATGAATGAAGTCTGTAGGTGGAAGCATGCTCAATCTGTGGAGCTTCAAAGTTGCTGAAGTTTTCAGCAGAGCTGCAGAAATGTCCCATTGATTTCAATGTAAAAATATATGCAGAAATTATTTTTTACTGTAAAAAGTATGACTGTTAAACCTGTGAAAAATACAAGCGCACTTCTCATGAACATGCTGCATATGTCAATTTTTTTCTGTGAAAATCTGTGCAAATTTGAAGCCTGTGAAAGGTGCCAAAATCTGGAGGAATAAGCAGAAGAAGAAAAAGAAGAAAAAGAAGAAGATACATTTTCGGAAGACCAATATGTTGAAATGCTGACTCAGCATTTCAACTTAATCAGGGTATGGAGAGGCAGAGAGGAAGGAGTGAGTGGTCAATGTCCTCATTAGCCCTTAAAAGCCTGACACAATCATGGAATGTAATGTCCATGTTTTTGACTCTAAACAGTTATCACCGGGCCACGACAGTACCCCTGAGGTTTGTAAGACCAGCACCAAGGGTTAAAATGTCATCTAGCATGTCAACTTGGCTGATGGGTATGACAGTGTTCAGTATCTGAAAGGTTTTAAGCTGACCTATAACTCGTTCCACATGTATGCGGACTCTTGACAACTGCCGTGAAGTGTCAACACAAGAACCAGGCAGCTGAGATTTCCCCTTTGTAAAACTTGGGATTCTTAATGTCGCTCCAACACTGGCCAATTCCTCTCTAACAAGGAAGCCTCTATCTGCAAGGATCTCATCACCTGCTTGCTTGTAATTTGACCAGGTTTCAGCCCTTGCTTTAAGATTGTCTGTTCTTTCTATAAAGATCTCAGTACAGTCAATAACACAACGACAATTCTTAAATTTGGTTTTAAAACACTTTGGCATGTTTGCTCTCACTGCATCCTTACTAGGCCACATTATCAGAGGTTTCAGTATTGAGGATAACATGGGTATCCAGTCTCTTAATATTTTTGATACAGTTGAGAATGGAGGCCCAAATCTGTAGGACAGGTCCCTGTTAGTGAGTCCAAGTCTGACGGTTCTCTGATGGTTCGGCTGATGGTTCTCCCAACTTAACCCACCCCTAAGCACAAGTGTGCTTCTTTTGACAATGTCCAGCAGCCACATAAACATTTGTACTCATTGTAAACCAGTAAAAAAAATCATTTTTGAATTTTTTTCTTTTACTGATTCAAATCCAAACTGTGACTTCTTAAGTTGCTCTTTCAGTCGATGGTTTTCCTCCTGTGTGGCATGCAGTTCTGCTTTCAGAGCTTCATGGTCGTCTCTCAGCTGGTTGTACTGCAGATGAAGTTGATGCATGTCTTTGCTGGACACAAACTCAAAATTATTTACAATAAAAAAAAGATGAATAAACTCATGCGCAACACATCAGCTTTCAAACAGACACGCATACAACACACAGAATAGTTGTCTGTTTCCCTATCAGTCTACTCACACAAGCACCAACCAAGCAAGCAACACTAAAACACACTCAGGAGGGTGACTTCTCCTTACCTTCAGAACAATCGAGAAGATCTGCCTTAGGCTCACTTCTGGGACAGGTTGCTTTATCTGCTTTAGCCTTATCTTCATCCTGTTTTTTCTTTCTTTCATATCTAGCATAAACAACAGAGTACAGTTAAGTAATAAAAAAATAAACATTATTATTTAATATTATTATCACATTGGGAATATGCAATAACACAATAAAGACGACCATACAAATAAATCTTATTTGCTCAGATAGTTGACAAGCCACTCATGAAGTAGAAAATACATGACATGATACTTACCCTGCCACCTTTCCTGGTGTCTCTGGTGCTGCTGGTGTGGGAAAACACTGATGGCACAAAATCTGGACTATCACAATCCATGGACGGTGCTCCTGATGACAGAAAGCAATAAGATTATCTTAACTTATTGCACAGTTTAACCTTTTTTAATGAAGTCAGCCAAAATGAAGACCAGTAGCACAAGCAAATATTACGTTGGAGTTAGGGATGTAACGGTTACCGGTAAAACGGTAAACTGCGGTAAAATTTCCCACGTTAATCATTACCGTGTCTTTTTAAAATTACCGTTTTACCATGTTTGTTCACCACCCTGTGTCAATAACTCACGGTGATGCTGCTGTTTGCCTGGAAAAGCCGGAGCTATGTCTCTGTCCTCGATTAAGCAGCCTGAACCGGTGTGAGCATGCGCAGTTTGCTTGCAGCTGCGCACATGCGCAGCTTGCATTGTTTGGACTCTGGGCCTGAGAGCGAAGTTCGAGCCACAGCAGAGTTTTCTCGAAACAAACTCTGAAGTCTGGTTGAATTTTGGATTTTTACAAGGATGCTGAGGGGAAACTGATACATGACAGTCTCCCCTGTTCGAACACGGCTGCAGCGAAGAAAAAGACGTGCGTGATTTCAACGGCAGGAACTCTTCGAGTAGATGAACTGACGGATTCGAAGGGAGAGACAGAGAGAGAGAGAGAGAGAGAGAGAGAGAGAGGGGGAGGATTCAGTGAGCCATACCTGAGAGAATAACAGGTGACTTATCAGTAATTTACGGAGCCCCTTAGGTGCCACAGAGAACAAAAAATATAAATCGTGCGCACGAGATACTAAAACGTGCGCACGAAATACTTATTCGTGCGCACGTTTCAGTATCTCGTGCGCACGAAATAATGTTATTTACCACGTTTTGACTTGTCCTTCTCATTGTCCACTACGGCTTCCCGTAGTGACGTCGGATGTTTAGAAACACACAAAATGGAGAGAAGAAGTGAGCTCGTTAGCTTTTACTTCCACCTCGGAATGTCATATAATGACATTCTTGCTGCTCTTGCCATGAGAGATGGAATAATCTTAAGTCGGAGAACTTTGCTGCGCATACTGAGAGACAACAGGCTCAGCCGGCGCAAAGAGTACTCAGATTTGGGCTGTGTCATTGATTTCATACAGGAACAATTACAGGGTCCGGGGAAGATGCATGGATATCGGTGGATGTTCACTAAGTGCCAAGAAAATGGCCTAAAAGTCAAGAAAGAAGAAGTCCTACTCATACTGGCCGAACTGGATCCAGAGGCGTCAGCATTCAGACAGCGACGGAGACTGTACAGAAGACAGTACTTCTCAAAGGGACCTAATCACATCTGGCACATCGACTCTTATGACAAACTGAAACCTTTTGGTGTGTGTATTAATGGGTGCATCGACGGCTTCTCTCGTAAAATAATTTGGCTGAATGCCTACAAAACAAGCAGTGACCCGAGAGTGATTGGAGGCTATTTTGTCGAAGCTTTAGAGACACTCGGTAAATGTCCCGAACTTGTGCGCACTGACCGTGGCACAGAAAACGGCCTTGTGCGAGACCTGCAGATATCTTTACGCACAACTCATGGAGACGATTTGTCCGGAGAGAGAAGCTACTTAGCTGGGGCAAGTACAGCGAACCAACGCATCGAGGGTTGGTGGGGCATCCTCCGCAAAGAGGGTGTCGAATATTGGATCCAGCTTCTTGGGGACTTACGGGACGAAGGGAGCTTTGATGGAGGGTTACTGGACAAGGCCATACTTCAGCTGTGCGTCATGGGATTAATTCAGGTATGATGGGTTCAGGTATGTGTGTTAATGTGGTCCCACATGAATTATTACTGGTGGCAGTCTTCTGATTATTTATTTAATTAAATGTAGACTGTACCACAGAGTGAAAATACACATTGCAAGTAAAAGTTCTGCTTGCAAAGTATAGGTATGCATGCAGGTTAATGTACTAAAAGTAGAAGACGTAAAAGTACCCACTGACAGTGTTTACATGCAGAAAATATTCTGTTTTATTCCGTTATTCTGAAAAAGGCAATGGGCCAGGTCCACAAAGAATGGATTGCTCCTACTAATAACGTCATTATTAAATAGCTCACACAATCTGCCCTGTTTTAGCGCCTTATCTCCTGAAAAAATGCTCAAATCATATGCCGGCGCTCACACGCCCGCAAAGTTCGGCAGTTCAGCGCAGTTTGATTGCAGTGAGCCGCGGGGTATAGAGGTGGCTTTGTTCCAAGATCACAGTTGACACGACAATCGCAGAATCTGACAGAAAAAGAAAACAAAATTTTACAGATTTACTCAAAGTCCTCACAGACGAGGTGTAGAGACAAACATATAAACTCCAGTCTTAAAATCTCACTGTCATACGGCTGCAATTAAGAGGCAGGAAAGAAAAAACTATCTATAATGACCTTATTTGACATTCACTTTTTGTTCTTGTTTTCAGACTCTTGTTTCTAGAAATGCTTAAGGCTTTAAATGTTGATTTATTGTGTTTGAATGGAAGGATCCCTCGCGGTGATCTTCAGTGTATAAAAGGGCTAAGGCCGACTTGTAGTACAGTCAATTAATTTTTTTCATGACACAACTGTGATGCATCTTAACAAAATAAATACGTCTGTGCGGAGCTGTCCATGGTCCTGAATATTGTGTACTGACCTTTAAACCAGAGCTGTCCGTGACTGATTAAGCGCCTTATTTAGTCAAGCAAGCAAATCAAACTAAAATAACTTTGCACAACAGAAAACAGAGTACAAAGATTAAAATAATGTTTTAAAACAGAATAGGTATACTTTATGTCATGGGTTAACTGAAAACAGCATGTCGCTGGAAACAACCTGATGCCTAACTAAAAAAAGTCACTGGGAAAATTCTAACTAATATGCTCCTGGTATGAGAGCCGTTATATAGGCTATGCTCCTCAGTTATCACCAACTGAGTGCAATTTGCCATCAGAGAGAGAGAGAGAGAGAGAGAGCGAGAGGGAGATAGAGAAATTGTGGCAATTAGCGCTGGCGTGGATTAGGTGATATTTGCAATGAGGCTTATTTGCATAGGAAGGGGGCAATTTTGCGCTGAATTTATGAAAATTCCCTAATTTACATGCATGCAGTTTTGACCGGCGCAGCCAGTAGCGGCAGTGCAGTTTGTGTTCAGTTTATGCATTTCACCCTTTGCGGATGCTTTGTGGATTGCACGCTGTTTTTTCCTCTCATTTGAACAGGTTTTGAACACTGCAAAAGCAGTGCAATCCTCTTGAGGATCTGGCCCAATAATCCTTCTTCCCTTTTGGGTAACACTTTCTATGAAGACTGCATCTACCGTGCATTATGAGCACATTCATACTGATTTATAATGCCCATCATAATCAGCCATAATTCATTATGACTACACTCATAAACAAACATAATGCTTTATTTCACGCTATATCAACAGTTATAAATAACCATAAATATAGTTTATGATGACTTATAAATCCAAAGGTCTTATGAGTGCTCTTGACTGGTTATAAACAATAGGCTGACTAATGGGGCTTGCAAGTTATCAATGTATGCTTTAAGTAATTTGAAGTTCATATGTATACATCTGTTATGCAGCATATCTCATCATAATGTTTCATTGTCGGTGTTAAGTGTTATAACTGTTGATACAGCATGGAATAAAGCATTATGTGTTTATGAGTTTAGTCATAATGCATTATGGCTGATTATGATGGGCATTATAAATCAGTATGAATGTGCACATAATGCACTATATAGATGTAGTCTGCATAGAAAGTGTTACCAGCTTGTTTACATGGCTAATGAAAATGAATATTCAACCAATATTCCTGTTTACATTTTTATAACTAAAGCTGTCATACTAATGTAGCTGAGTAAAGAGTACAATATTTTACTCTAAGATGAGATGGAGTGAAAGTATAAAGTAGCATAAAAAATACCCAAGTACAGCACAAGCACCTCAGATTTGTACACTAGAGCTGAGTAAATGTACAAGTTATAGTCCATCACTAACTATTGCAACACGTATCAGGCAACTAAAATGAGTCATGATTATGATTAACTCATGTGATGAATTTTAGTTTTTAGCATGTTGTTTCATTTGGGTCATTATAGTGGACATCTTTTTATTTTTAGGAAGAGCTGAATAACATAAAGGATGTCTGGAATGCACACAGAATCCGTCCCACGTCCAATCCAAATGTGCCGCATGGAATCCCACATGTGATGTACTCCACACCAGAGCTATGGGACACTGAGGACTGTGCCATGCCACTGGACCAAGAGGAGCTGGATGTGTCCAAAGGACAATGTGTGTTTCGCAGTTGTGTTCCTTGTGATGAAGATGTATTTGATCTTTGTATGGTACTTGTGGAAGAACTGGGCTTACAGTTCCCCAGTAAAAGCCCTCTGGAAGCCATTGATATATATTTAACACTGAGGAATGCCATCAACATACAACTAAGGGATGACTAGCCAGTGGTGGATAAAGTGTTCCGATTCTTTATTTCGGCAAAAGTACTAAACCACTGTGGAAACAGTTGACTACAAGTAAAAGACCTGCATTCAAAAGCTTAAAAAATATGTATCAGCTAAATGGACTTAAATATCAAAAGTAAAAGCACTGTGCATTAAAATGCTCCATCTCAGTGTCTTATTATATAGGATGTTTTTGGATTAATATTACTGCTGCTTGACAGTTTTTCTCAGTTGTTTTGGTGCATTTCTCACATCAGTCTTAACATTTTCACAACAGTTAGTTTAACCTCCACAACATTCAGTCATGTGTGCACATAATGGTAACAGTTTCACATTACTTCCATTGAATTTCAAATGCTTTTTGACATCCATCAACTGCTTTAGTACAAATCTCAGTGTTTCCACATTTTCAATTACTTAAGTCATGTCAATCAAAGTGAATTATGCTTTTGAATGTGGAATAGTCATTCCCTACAAAATGAAAGTCCTTATTTCATTGCTTAAGCCATCACATACAAAAATGTTGCACTAGTTTTCAATATCTGTCAAGCAGATTCTATACATTTATACATTTTTCATCTGAAAATTCCTTCTAAATTGAACACTTACTCTCAGGTTAACCCATACGGAAAAGAAATACAAAAACCTTATAAAATTATTATATGTCAGCATGTTAAATATTTATATTTTATATGTGTAAGACTTATTTGATTTTCTCATGATTTACTCATGAAAGTGGCCACTTTTGCATTGTTTTCATACAACATACTTATAAAAATTTTACATGTTACATTAAACTTTATATATGTTACATAAAAAAACTTAATTGAAAGATATGCTTTCCTTATATAGTCCATATATGTTATTTAGTAATTACCTACATATTTTTACTATGTCACAGGATTAAAATTGTATCCATTACATATGTATTTTTTGTATAATAATTGTAATTAATTTATATGAAATTTTCCATTGTTTTCTATAAGAATGTTTTTCATCATTTTCTCTATACCCTGCTATCCATTTTGGGGGTTGCAGGGGGCTGAAGCTTATTCTGGGGGGCCTATACCAGCTATATACATTCGAGAGGTGGGGTTCACCCTGAACCCAGAAAGGCCCTCCCAGCCTGGAATCGAACCTGGAACCTTCTTGTTGTGAGGCACGTGCTCTACCAGCTGCGCCACCGTGCTGCCTGAACGTTTGCTGTTCTCAAAATCTAAAATATCCTATTCGTCTACAATAATTGTACCACTTTGACAACTTTAGCTGTGATGGTGTGCCAGTCCTCCAGTCCTCTAAATTCAGTATTGGCCAATACTGTGTTGTGTCAATGAAATAACACTGACAGTAGAGACATGTATAGATCTATACATATCTATCTATCTATCTATCTATCTATCTATCTATCTATCTATCTATCTATCTATCTATCTATCTATCTATCTATATATATCTATATCTATATACATATACATATACATATATATATATATATATATATATATATATATATATATATATATATATATATATATATATATATATACACATGTATGTGTGACAATGACATTCATCCTATGTATTACTTTAAAGTACAAAATCTATTTCATGTGAATATATCTCTAGCACATTCATACAATTTGTTTTTTTTTTTTTTTTGGGCACCTCAAACACCAAAAAAAATCAGGTGGTACCACCGTCCAAGCAAATGAACACACTGATTAAACTATAAAATTAGCATGTCTGTGATGCTAAATTAAAAAAGAAATGTATGCTGTTGCATTATTTCATTTCTGAAACATTTCAAATAAAATACTTCTTGCAAATAAAACTGTTTTTAATCTGTTGAGGTAGCTCAGAAACTTTTGTCACACAATTTGCAGTTTGCTAAATATCAGGATGGTGCAACTGTAACATTAGACTTTTATTTTGAAGTGAAAACGAGATAACAGTAAAAAGGATATTGCATCATCTAGAGGACCCCAACTGTCACCTGAGACCAGGTGAAAAGTTTTGTAGATCTCTCTCAAATACTGATAAAAATTCATATTTTTAGTTCATCGGTAGGCTGATACAATTTTCATGCCAGGTGGTACAACCAATGTAATACTGTTGAAATATCAATCATAACTTTAAATAACACATTTTATCTAAAATGACACATAGTTACTTAATGACAAAGGTTAATGCTTATACAGTTGCCTTGGCAGATGCCTTTTTTAAACTAAAAATAATTTGTAAAGTCAGGCGACGCAACCAGTGAGTCAGTGGCACAACTGCAGGGAATGTCACTTTAAGAGATAAATAGTGGTGCTAGAGTCATTATTAGTTACATTTCTATTTTATTCTTCTAATTTTTAGTTAAAAATGTCATAATTTAAAGCTTTTGTCATAATTATCATTTTGTATTGAGAAATTTTATTTATATCAATGCTTTTAAGGTTCCTGCTAATCGATCAATTCTTCAATGATTCCCTTATTGATTTCTGGAGATTTTTCCTGTGTGCAAATGTTGGCCTGTAGATTTTCAGTGTCAACAATGTCAAACACATGTCACAGCATAGATAACTTCTTCTGCAAGGTGCTGGTATTTCCGCTCACTTAAAGTTGTCAGTAGGCGCCTTTTGTAAAAGATTTAGCCATAATTCTGATGTTTCTGAACCCTGCCAGTGGGAAGAATTGATAAGGGAATTGATTAACAAAAAGAGTCTTGATATTGATTATTTGATGGAGCTGTTAAAGATTTTCAACTGGAATTGGTGTTCAATTTCTATCCCTAGTAAATATTGAATTGACTAATCATTTACAAAGGTATTTTTTTTCATCATTGATTTATCTTTAATTAATACAGTTGCATGAAAAAGTATGTGAGCTCTCTGGGATTACTTGGATATCTGCTTAAATCGGTCATAAAATATGTCCTGATCTTCATCTAAGTCACATCACTAGACAAACACAGTCTGCTTAAACTAATATTGCACAAAAAAATAATCTGATTTCATGTTTTTATTCAACACAATATGGAAACAGTCACAGTGCAGGGTGGAAAAAGTATGTGAACCTTTGGGTTTAATAAAATTCCTTTGGCAGCAATAACCTCATCCAAACATTTCCTGTAGTTGTAGACCAGACCTTTCTTCTACACCATTTTTTCTGTCATTTCTAATGCGGTCAGGTGGCACAGCTGTTCCTCGTCAGTTGGTGTGACCAGGTAAAATAGTAATTTAAACCATCAAATAACAATCTAAAGTGAACCAAAGGAGATAAGTGGGATGAAAATAGCTATTTTATTGAATTCATTTATTTGCAAGTTTTTGATTTAATTTTTTTGTCTTGAAATATAAACTCAAATGACAAAAATGCTCAATATCTGGACTCTAGAGTGTAATTCGCTTGAATTATTGTAGATAAAAAAAAACGCACCCACAAATTAATAATGTATGAGTCACCACAGACACTTAAGGAATACTTGCCCAAAATGTCACATAGAAAAAAACTAACAAAAATATACATATACTTACATATTATTGGTTGCACCACCTGATATTTAAAAACACTTAGTTAAAACACTTCAAAAAAGTAATTTGACATGAAACATGAAAAATGTTAGTTAACAACTGAAATCCATTAAAACGCTTTGTCCTTGTCTCAAAAATCTGCATTATATCCATTTTCAAAGAACTTTTTAAAAATACATTTTTGACCCCTTAAATTTGTCATTGACATATATGTGTGCGTAAATATGTTTTTATAAACACACACACACACACACACACACCAGGTTTTGACTATGTATGTACCTTAACAACACCATACACACAGGCCTTTGAAATGATCAAGAATCAGAGATCTCATCTATGTGCCATTTTACATAGGACCTCCTATGTTTTTATGTTTCTTGCAAAACTTAATTCCAAATAATATATGTAGGATAGAGCAGGTATCTACTAAGAATATTGTATGTGTTGTATGTGAAATAGCTGTCATATATAGTACTTGTAAGTATGCAAATTTTATATTTTTCATTTTACAAAACTTCTGTATGGATCTTGTATTTTCTTTAGGATAGAGCAGGTATCTACTAAGAATACTGTATGTGAAATAGCTGTCATATATAATACTTGTAAGTATGCAAGTTGTATATTCTTCATTTTACAAAACTTTTGTGTGGATCTTGTATTTTCTTTACTTGTCATGCAAATTATTTACAAGTGTCATATATGTGATACAGTTATTTTGTAAAATCCTACAATGTCTTTTTCCATATGGGGAACCCTCAGCTCTAACTGATGAGAAGGGTGTGTGAAGCAACAGTTTCAACCAATGATAGACCAATTCTCCACAGTCACTCAGAGCAGAATCCTGCAATATGAGGGAGGATATTTGCAGTGATGTCGATAAAATATATGGCCAGACAGACAGTAACATCTGGAATAAGATGACGGATTTGCAGTACTGTGGACAATGTTACATTTTAGAGTTTATGTTTGTTTATGTATGGTGCATTTTTTTTTCTTGTGCACAATTCTGTTATTGCTACAAATTTCATCTGTGAAGAGCATGCAATAAACGTTAAACATGAAATACTGTCTTGTACTCAGTAACCTTTGTACATACAGTAATATGTAACGTTAGTTGTGGTTTTCAAATGGCTGAGTAAATAGAATAAAGTTACTGTATGTCTGAGCATTTTAGGTAGTGCCACCAAGATCTGACCTTTTTACACTGAAATCACTGACCGAGGAAGCTGTCAGCAGTCCCACTCTTTTCTACAAATCATTTTCCAGGACTTTTCCAGGATTTTTTTTTCCAGCATTGCACAACCAACTGAAGTTACAATTTAGGTGCTGGTTAATCCAGCCTTCTGAAAAACAAGATTAAAGGTTGATGACCAATTTCTCTAACTAGCTCCACCGTATCATATTGCACTAAAGATTTCTTTCTCTCTTTTTTATTGTATTTAGATTTTTATTGAGAACAGAGCCAACACATACCATAACACAACTTTGATGACATCCTGTCCCTTTTTCTTTTCTTTACAAAAAATGTGTGCAACACGATATTACTGTGGTTTCCAATAAGAATAATAATCATAGTAATTTGAAAAAAAAAATTAAATAAACCCCTTTCTTTAGGTCAATTTTGAAAAATGTATACTTAATAAAGACAGATATATGTATATACATACATACACACACATATATATATGCATATATACATAAACATGTATATACATACATACTCATACTTGCACATATATATATGTATATATATATATATCTATAATACATATATATATATATATATATATATATATATATATATATATATATATATATATATATATATATATATATATATATATATATATATATATATATATATATATATATATATATATATATATATATATATATATATATATATATATATATATATATATATATATATATATATATATATATATATATATGTACAGTCATGATGGAAAAAATTTACAGTCTTTGTTTCTCATCATATTATATTTAATTTTAATGCCTGGCTCAACTAAAGGTACATTTGTTTGGACAATTATAATGATAACAACAAAAATAGCTCATGAGAGTTTAATTTAAGAACTAAGAACTATTCATTTTCCATGGTTTTCTTGATAATAACCAAAATTACTTAAATTCTTACATCAATAGCTATGGCATTGTACCGCCAAAAACACTACTTTTAAGCATTCCATGTTTTCTTTTCTGTTTGCTTTAAACACATGATACACACAAGAGTTAATACTTGATTGCATAACCATTGTTTTTGATGACTGCAGCCATGCGTCTTGGCATGCTCTCCACCAGCTTCTGACATTGTTCTGCTGTCACAGCAGCCCATTCCTGTTGGACAAATTCAAACAAATTTTCTTTGTTTTTGGGCTTGTGGTTCTCCATTTTGAGTTTGATGATTTTCCACAGGTTTTCAATTGGATTAAGATCTGGTGATTGAGCAGGCCAAGGCATGGTGCTAATGTTGTGGTTCTCCATCCAGGCTTTAACTGACCTTGCCGTGTGGCAAGGGGCATTGTCTTGTTGGAAAATCCAGTCATTCGAGGCAGGAAAGAGTTTTCCAGCTGATGGAAGAAGACTGTTTTCAAGGGTAGTCCTGTACATGACCTGGTTCATTCGGCCTTCACACAATTGCATTTGCCCTGTTCCACTCAGACTGAAACAACCCCAGATCATGACTGATCCACCCCCATGTTTTACCGTAGGGGCAAGACAGTCTGGGTTGTAAGCTTCTCCAGGCTTCCTCCTAACCAATAAGTTGGCTGGAGTGGGCATCAATTCAAAATTGGATTCATCACTGAAGAGAACCTTAGCCAAATCATCAACAGACCAATCTTTGTGGTCTCGAGCAAAGAGTAACCGGGCCTTCCTCTGCCTTTCATTGATGAAGGGCTTCTTGCGTGCTCTGTGTGACTTCAAACCAGCTTCAACAAGTCGGTTTCGAACTGTCCTTGCTGAACAAGTCACATTTCTCGACAGTACCCACTCATTTTTAAGGTCCCTGGAGGTCTGACGACGATTCCTGACACAGGAATGGATGAGTGCACGGTCATCTCGTGGGGTAGAAAGACGTTTCCTGCCACGGCCAGGTAGCAATTTGGTAGTGCCATGTTCAGCTTGTTTTTTTTTGTTGTAATGAACGGCTGTCTTGGAGATCTTCAGTTTTTTCGCTACCTGTCTCTCACTCATGCCAATTTCCAGCAGTGCCAAGATGGCTGCCTTTGTGGCTTCACATAATTCTTTTGTTTTAGGCATTATGTGAGAGCTGACAACTTCTGAGTTGTGCTACGGCTTGAATGTAAGCAGGAAACCACTCTAGGCCTTTGCATGTGCAGTGCTGCTTGTGACATGAAATGGCCTCTTATATACCCTGGGAATCAATTAAGCTTAAGAATGTCAAATAGGACATAAAGTATTATGTGACCAGCTGCATTTTTTGTTGTGTTCATTGTATTATACGTTTAGTGGTACCAGATATTAGAATGAACAAGAAATTGAAGAAAACAAGGGTGGTCTAATAATTTTTTCCATGACTGTATATATATATATATGTATATATTATAGCTGGGCCGTTAACGGCGGTAACGCGCTGTGTTACCGCGAGACTCTCATCGCGCGAGAAAAAAAAATCTCGCCGTTAATCTATGCTTCTCAAAGTTGGGTCTGGGAGCTGGGGATACATATGCAAGCTATGAAATTCACTTTGATATTTTAGTGTGGATGTATGCCTGCCCCAGCCTGGCTGAATAACGCCGTGGGGGGCGTGAACAAGCCGGACCTGCCCTGGTCGGAAGTGACGTGTGAATTAATAACGCCAGACGACATGGATGCGGCTGCTGCTGTGAAACCGGGTCTGCTCCAGGGCAAATTTACTTTCAAAATGCTGCCGAATGGAGACCTCGATAAGACCAAGGTTGTTTGCACCTTGTGCAAAGCGGAGTTAGCTTACTGCAGGAGTACCTCCAGTCTCAGGTACCACCTGAATGCTAAACACGCTGGAGCTAACATTGAAGACGCCCGGACATGTTCGGCAGCGCCGCCTGAGAGTCGGGTTCGTCAGACAACAATGTTCGAGTGCGCCAACCGAGGAAAGCCCGTCAGCGAGGCTCTATCAGCAAAGCTAACTAACCTCCTAGCTCGTTGGATTGCCATCAACTGTCGGCCTATCAGCGTGGTTGAAGACGAGGGGCTTCAGCTTCTTCTCCAGGCAGCCACAGGTGACCCATCCTACAAACTGCCTTGCAGGCGAACCATCACAAGGAGAATCGTGGACCAACACGCCGCAGAAAAAGCCGTGAAAGAAGAGAAGTTGACCCGGGCGACTTATGTAGCACTAACGGGGGACCACTGGACATCTCTGGCAAATGAAAACTACCTCGGCCTTACTGTACACCTGATTGATGCCAGCTGGGAACTTCACTCGCTTTGTTTTAGGTAAGTGATATAGCCTCATTCCCTCCGCCAAGGAGGTTATGTTTTTTGGGAGTTTGTTTGTCCGTCCGCCTGTCTGTCTGTGAAAAAAAATAACTCAAAAAGTTATGGATGGATTTAGATTAAATTTTCAGGAAATGTTCAGCATGGGAAAAGGAAGAACTGATTCAATTTTGGTGTTGATCCGGATCAGTGTCTGGCCGCCATGGCGAAAAATGTGATTTCTGTGAATAACTACTGAACTAAAATAGATATCATTATGAATCCAGTTGCTAATGGTATGTTTTCATGGTCAAGGAATCTAAATATTTAGATGAAATAAAGGTAGGAGTAATATTTATGGTCAAAATGACAATATGGCTAAGGACTGTGGTGCATGCAGAGGTCTGTGCTCTCCGTCTGCTTTTCTAGTTTAGCAAATGTAGCCCATCACACCCACAGCTTTTAGTTAACACTATTATTAGGGATTGCATTAGATTGCCATAATGATAGCTTACTGATTGATTTTTTATTGCTGTTGTCTGATAGGCCTATAGTCTATTACAAGCGAACTTATTCTGCTCTACTTTGTCTTGTAGGTGTGATCAAAGCGGAGGAGCGCCACTTTGCAGACGAGTGCGCCAAGCAGTTTCTCAGCGTCGCAAGTCAGTGGGATATAGTAAACAAAATCACAACTATTGGAACAGACAGTGCTCCCAACATGATTGCTGCAGGGAGGATTCTTCCGTTCGAGCATATGCCCTGTGTTGATCTTGTACAGAGAGGCATTGTAATGTCACTTCGGGATGGTGGTTTTGATGGTGCCTTGGGGAAGCACCGTAAAGTGGTTGGGCATTTCAAGCACAGGCCTGCCAACTCAAATGAGCTGAATGCCCAGCAAGCCTCGTTTAATCTCAACCAGGAGTCACTCGTGCAAGATGTCCCCACACGATGGAACTCGACCCTCGAGATGGTCAAGTGTGTGAGGCGCAACAGAGAACCACTGCATGCCACTCTGGCCAATCAGAAGCACAATCTGGCTCTCCCAACTGATGCTGAGTATGAGAAGTTGGCAAAACTGGAAACACTGCTACAGCCATGCAAGTATGTAGCCTATGAAAGTGTTCATGAATTCTTTTAAAAGCCACTTTGTATTTGAGAAACACATGCCCTTAAATATAGCTAGTCAATAGTTTGTTTTATGTTCTATGATTATTTAGAACTTAAAAATAGTGTAATCTGAGTTAAATGAATTGGCCATTAATTTATTAATTTTGTATTGCTGTGTGTGTGTGTGTGTGTGTGTGTGTGTGTGTGTGTGTGTGTGTGTGTGTGTGTGTAGGTATGTCACTGAGCTCCTTGGTGGGGAGAAGTATGTGTCCTGCTCTGTGGTTCTACCTGCCCTGTGCCACCTCCAGCAAGCTATGATAATCTCAGATGATGATCCTGCCTATATCGCGAGATTTAAGGCTGCCTTCACCAAGGACCTCAATCAGCGGAGGGAGAAGACAAACCTGGAATGGCTAAAAGTATGTTATACTGACCTGAAGATAACTGTAGGGTCAATGGATAGGTTAAGTTGTGAAGAAATTTGGAAAGTAAATCTACATCAATTAAATTATTTTTATTGTTTTTATTATTTTCATTTATCAGGTGGCAACTGCTCTGGATCCACGATTTAAGGACCTCAAGTCCCTTCCCAAAGCAGAGAGAGAGCCAGTGTGGGCAAAGCTGAGGGAGTTGGTGAAGGAGAAGAACCTTCTGAGGAGAACCCTGAGCCACCTAAGAAGAAAACAGCCCTGCTACTCATGCCATCAGAATCAGAGTCTGATGAGGAGACACCGTAGACAACACTGTGGAGAGGTACAAGGTAGAGCCCAATGCTAGTGAGGATCAGTGTCCACTGAAGTGGTGGTCAGAGCACTCTGCTTGCTATGGTAAGATGGCCCACATTGCCCGGAAGTACTTGGGGACACCTGCCTCAACTGTCCCATGCGAGACTGTTCTCTTTAGCAGGCCATGTTGTCCAGAAGAGGAGATCTAGCCTGTCCTCGGACAATGTGAACAAGCTGGTCTGTCTAAGTGATTGGTGGAAGAAGGAGGGGTAGAGTTTGAACTTATTGAAGCCATGTCAATAGCCATGTCAAAGCTACTGACTTTAAGCAGTTCTTCATAACATCATGTAGGCCTTCAGTTTAATTATTGTCATTATCCCAGAGATGTGGGTTGTTCTTATGCCCTCTGCTGTTCATTCCAGGTAGTTCAGGAAAGAATTTTGTCCACATGAACACAGACCTGTGTCAAATTGCCAGCTGGTTACCTGTGGTTACCTTTAATGCCTGCTGATTATTCATGTCTAATTGAATAAACAGAAACTCGTTCTTGAGAACTTACTTCTGGTCATTATTTATTTAACACACACATATTTTGAATGGCCTCGACAGACTTCAAATAAGCCATTTTAATCGAACTAATACTAATCGCAATTAATTCCAGGATTGGGGTGTGATTAATCGCGATTAAAAAAATTGATCGATGCCCACCTATAGTATATATATATAAATATATATATATATATATATATATATATATATATATATATATATATATATATATATATATATATATATATATATATACATTTTACATTTTATTCCTTATATATATATATGCATTTAATCGCTTTAAAATAATAGCTAATAAGTAAATAAACCTCTATATATGTTTAGTAACAATACCAATAATTATATCAAAAACAAAAAAGAAAGAAAAGGAGAAAAGAAAACAAAAGTAAAATTGAAGAAGATTAATTTATTAATATATTAATTACTCTCAGGTATATATAGCCATTACTGCTTGCCATCTTTTTAGGCTGGCTTTTATGTAGTCTTACTGTGATACATTTATCGCTTTATACTTGTCTTTTATAAAACTGTAATTTCTTTCTTTCTTGCTTAGGAAGCCTAAATTTCATTTTGGGATTTTTATATTTCTTTTTGTCACCAGTTTTTCGATTTTTTTACATTTTATTCCTTAACTTGCTTTATATTTTTTTACTCATATTTCTAAGGGTAATTGTGCTTTTCTTACCAAGTTCATTTTTAGTTAATTCCTCGGTTTGATTTTTGTTCACTCACAACAATAATAATACATTTTATTTTTAAAGCCCCTTTCATGATACCCAAGGAAGCTGCACAAATGTAAAACAACCAAAATACTGGAGGAGGTAGAAGGAGGATAAATCATTTTCCAGGACAATTCAAGCTTCTCAAGCTTCTTCAAGATGACTGAAAAATTGGTCAATCATTTTCCAGATTTTCCAGGGCGCATGGGAACCCTGTGTCATCATGAAAACATGACTAACTCAATTGACTATGTATAAACGATGGTGTCATTTTGGTGACACTGACACTTGTTTTGACAAAAATACTTGCTTTTGAGGTATGAACTACCCATTTTGAGCAGGTGACACACTTTTGCAGATTATCCAACAGGTTTTGCATGTTGTACCAATTGTTTTGAGAAATACCCAAACTGTTGTGAAAATGTTAAGACTGATGTGAGAAATGCTCCTCCTCCTAAAACTACAATATGTATGTTTTGTTTTACAATTCAGCATTCTGCATGTATTTGGCGTTGCTGTATGCCTTAAGTGTTCTTACAGTGCCTACTGTTGATTAATTACATTTTTCAAACAAAAATTAAAGTTTCATTAGTGTTGTTTAACAATTTAATAAACTGAACATTTGTAAACAAATGATCATAAATAGCCCACCACAGAGTGGCCAAATTTGGTAAAACATTGATGAATGCTCATGTAGACCTATCAGGTCACGAGTAGAATTATACTTAATTAGCTGTTATGAATTTTTTGTGGCTAAAGACAACTGTATTTATTAAAAATGTCACTTGATAGTAAAGGTTGCTGACATATGGTGTAGGGGGAAGCATGCATCACAAACTACCACCTGTTTCTATGTACCTTCTCCTGCTGATTTAGACAGAGAATCATCCAGAAATTCAACTAAAGGTCACTGTTCCAACACTTTTTTGACAGTGTATAACAGCGTGCTGCTGACCCTGTAATGAAGCAGTGAATAAGTATATTAATGCCAATATAAAATTATGTAAAATGATGAAACAAACAAATACAAAAGGGAGTGCTTTTTAAAATGTATTTTAACAGTAGGCCTAAATTAGGCAGAGTTAACTTCAACAATGTTTAAACTGGAGTGGCCCTGCTCATCAACAGATAAAATGGGCTATAGTTCAGTACAAAAACAGTACAGTATAAAAATATAGATTTGAGGGCATTTCACTCTGAAAGACTGTTATTCCCAAACATACATGTCTCTAAATGTATATTCATGGGCCATTCCACGGCAAATCAGACAGAATCCATAAACATGGTTTCAGGACTGTCTCAGATTTTGTTCAGACTTTAGCTAAATCATCAATGGGCTCCAAAACTAAGGCTGTAAAAATTACTGATACATATAATATCTCATAATGAATGCAGGTGCCTTAACAAATTCTAAAGAACCTGACTTTTGAGAGCAATGTGATATTTACTAATATCACAAAGAATTTAATAAAATATAATTGAAATAATTTACAGGGATTAGTTTTGGCACATATTCATGATAAAATTAAGTTTTGAAGCAAATCTGAGATGGTTCTGCTACAACCTTAGCAAATATCAACCCTGTCTACAATGCAACAAACTGACCCTCATGTTAAATGGAAAGATGAAAAACAGTCATTTGAAAAGACTGATAAAAGAAATATGCCCCATAACAACGGGAACAATAAAGACATGGCAGTAACATTTCTATAAATAAAACATTCCTCCAATGTGATACTGCCTTTTTATAAAAACTGCCTGTCTAACAGGCAAACAGGCATTCGAGAAAAAAAACAGTCATTTGAAAAGACTGACAAAAGAAATATGCCCCATAAAAACAGGAACAATAAAGACATGGCAGTAACACTTCTATAAATAAAACATAAATCAATAAAACATCACCAAAGTGATACTGCCTTTTGGAAAAACTGCCTGTCTAACAGGCAAACAGTTATTTTAAAAACAAACCAAAATGATTCTTTTAACCATTAAAATTGTAACAATTGTGTACAATAACATTTGGAAAGCCTTGAACAGCCTCACAATTAAGTTAGTTTATCAAAAGGCAAGTTAGAGGGGGCTAACTGGAAGCCTAGATAACATCCATGACCCACACAGAGCTTGTGAGTATCTTGTTGAACTCACTGCGGAGGTCAGGATAATTGTGGTATCCTTCAGGCAGCTTTAAAAGAAATCCACATGTGTGGGATTGTGGTCTTCTCTGGAAGTCTGATGTTTCAATGAACTCTACCTTTATTGGTTGTTCCATTAAATTGGAACCAGTGCAAAAGCGGAGAAAAAGCTCAAGGGTGTAGGAATCAACTTCACCCACGAACCTCCTCAGGTATCGGGCAACTGCTGTCTGGGCAGGGGTCATGTCGCCTGGGAACTTCAAGAGCTCCTTTACTGCTTTTCCAGTTGGTTTCTTCTGCTGAATGATATGATGTAGAGCATCAAGTGGCAACACAGTTGCTAGCTGCAACACAATGGGACGCCAACACTCGATTATGTACATTGGTGCCTGTATTAAAGCCTTATGTCCAATCTGTGACAGCAGTGGGATTAAATTGTCCTTGGTAGGTATTTGCTGGCACTCATGTGCCTCAAGGGCATCAAACAGTGCATCGCTGTCGAATCGAATCAAAGTTCTCCAAGGCCTTCAGAAGTACTTCTCTCTCCTGATCAGACACATACTGAATGAAGGTGTCTTTCAAGCTGGTGGTGATTTTGCAGTACAGTGCCTCCTCAAGGAATGGTGTTGCCAGTTTCACTGGGAAATACTGACTAATTCGCCACCCCACTACCAAGATTCTGGCAACTGCCTGCCACTCTTCAGACAGGAAATCGTGCCTAATAAAGGAACTTTCACATCCCTCCCAAAGTGCACCTTTCATAAAAGTCTGTCCAAAACTCTGTTAAGCAGTCCCGGTCACACCACTTCCTCCCTCCTCAAGGTTTCCATTGGGTAGGCGATCTTAATAAAAACCTCTGCACTTAAAATGTCTGGGTCTTTGAAGGCTTGGATTAGGTCAGTGAGACGATGCCCCTCCTTATTATCAGTGTAACAGGAGCATGCTCAGGATAACCCAGTGTCTGGTCATTCCATGGCCCTGAAACAGGAGCAGGTTATGGCTCGCTCAATCCCTCTGGTGGCTGGTCACCCCAAGCATCAAGTTGCTGTTCGCTTTGTATCTCTGGTGGCTGGTTATTCAAGGATCAGGCTGAGTTTCCTCCAGTCCCTGAGGTGACTGATCATTCCATGGTATTGTGTCATCTAACTGCGCATCTTGAATTGCCTCGCCCCAACTATTACCTCAAGGTCGACCTCTTCAACAATGGCATCCATCTCTTGTACCTCAGTTGAACAATGTGGCTCAATTGTAAGATCTTCAACAGTGGCTGAGTTCAACTGCATGTCTGCATCTTCCTCCTCCTCTGAAGACAGCTCCACTTGCTTCATTTTGGTATGAAGATACAGTCTGAGGATTCTAACTTTGCTTTCTTCATACAACTCACCCACAGTGCTTGAACTGTAGACCTTTATCTGAGAAGATTCAATTTCTGTTGAATAATCTGAGATTTTTTGTTTTGTTTTAGAAATACCATTTGGGAAGAACAGATTTTCAGCTATTTCTTTGATGTCCAGTACAGTTTATTCCTGTCAATGGTCAGGTGCCTCGTGCCTCCACCATTAACTGCCTTCACTTGTTTGTAACGTTTTTCTTTCTCAACAAAGTCCATCCAGCCAAACTCAATCCGTCTCTCGCTTTTTTCTTGCACTTTTATTTCCAACCCATTGCTTTTTTTTGGCAGACACTGTCACCTCACTAGACACCAGTCTATGTCGCAGTCTTTTGAGTAAAGATTCTTTCCTGCTCCTTGTCTCCATCGATGCATTGACTTGTCGGCAGAAGGCCACAGTGGCTAATCTGTCTCCATATTTAGGGATGTACTTTGCCAAGTCACCATCAGTCATTACAGGGATAACAGATGCATCAATCTGGAAAAAAATAAAGAATAATTACACTGTGGGACTGCATATAACTAGTACAAGTATAAATTATTTAATCTTAATTTTGATTTAAAGGTTTAACATTTTGATTAAACAGGAAACACAGCACACAACTTAAATTGTGTGCTTCCAGAAGTAGACATTCTTTCAATACACAGAAGATGATTATGGTAAGCAACAAATAATGCAACTAGCATTTCAGTTGAATTACAGCTTGTCTGAATCCCCAGAATTACTATTTTTATCACTGCCTGTAAGCATAACAATGACAGATTACACATCGGTTTAAGTATTGAAAAGGGATAATTCACCACAAAATAAAAATAGAATATTTTTCCTCTTAACATTAGTGCAATTTGTCCATTTTGCTGTTGCTTGATGAATTATAGAGATATGAGGCATAGGAATCATTGCATTCTCTCAAATAAAACGGGACTGAATTGATTTTTTCTTGTGGTGCTTACAGCGTGAAAACAAAAACAGTACAATACAAATGTGCAATGTCTCTTTTCCAGAAATCACAATCACTCAAAATAATCCACACACTGTGTTGTGGGCAGTTTTTTGTAGTTCTGCCAAAAGATAACAGTTCTTACACGTGTTCACAACAAGGTGTGTGTATTATCATCATAACTGAGTCATGAATTCTGGAAAGAGACATTACTGTTGTGCACTTGAATGTACTGTGTGGTGCTGTGAACACTATAGGAAAAGGTCTATTCAGTTTTGCTGTATTCCAGAGAAAGCAGAAATATCCAAAGCCCATATCTCCAAAATTCGACAACTCATGCCAAACCATTTAGATGGATAAACAGGTAAGAGGAATAATGTTTTTTTTTTTTATTTGAGGTGAATAACACACAGAAAAAGGAATGGAAACATGTGTAAAGAGGCTTACCTTTTCATTTTCCAGCTGTTGGATAAAGTCCTCAGGAATTTTCCGATTTAGTAAGAAGTCCCTCAGCTCTTCATCCATTGTTGTGATTGTCTGCTAAGTAAAGGAGATTACACAAAATAGAAGTACTTAAGTATAGGTATGTGGTGTCTTGTAAGGGCATACAATTGAATGTATATGTACACAATAATAAAAAGTATTTCAACCATCCTTCATTTGTATAAAATTTTAAGCTTGCAGAACTTGGGGTGCTGGTTTGGCGGAGTGGTTAGCAACCAGGCACCCCATGTACATGCTTCTGCCGGTCCAGGTTCGAATCCCGCCTGTGACCAGCTTGCAGAGTGTCTTCCCCTACTCTCTCTCCCCCCTTCACAAGCCTATCCACTGTCTCACTCCTATCAATAAAGGCACAAAATGCCCAAAAACATACATTTAAAAAAAAAAAAAAGCTCGCAGAACTTTTCTGATTGCAGAGAACTTGGATCTGTACAGTATGTAGAATAGCAAAGTTACTTTTACTGATATCAATATTGAGAAAATGTATTTGGGAGAGAGTAAGTAGGGAAATGTTAAGTTGTATGCCTTTGCCAATAGGGAAAATAACACACTTGCAAATACATATTCATAGTAGGCTGTGAAATTACATAATCATTGCAGGAAAATGACATGTTATTGTACTCAAATAATAAGGTGATGCCAATCTCAAAGTTTAAGACCATAAACTGTACAATTGCTGTATTTTCCCAGGTCCACTGTAAAGTCAGACTTATCGATCTCACTGTTGAGAAGCAGAAAACTAACAATTGAAATTATCAATTCCAAAACCGTCACATCTAGTATGTAGGTTTGAACTCATCCTCACTGATAAATGCATGGACCACAAATGGCAATAAAACTGCACTTCCAGCTTCTTCAGACAAAACCTCAGCCGAAGCCCGACCGTTTTTATAGCACAGCTACACGCACATGTGTTTCAAACCTGGCTGTCAAACAGCAAAAGAGCCATAAAACTGTTGTATATAGTCTGGATTTGATGTAAGTCCTGATGGGGTCAGCAAACGTGAATTCTGCGCCCTGTAGCCAGTGTTTTGTAGGACAGTGATAGATATTGGCCCCGTCTATTTACTAAAATTTACCAAGATCCTGCTGCTCCGAATCAGAGCATTTTCGTTAATATGACTTCAGTCGTTTTTTTTTAACTGATGTACAGTTTCCTCTAACTACTGCACCAATTTTCTGTTAAGAACCAGTCAGTGTCCTGACCTGGTATGCACAGGGGGACTTTTTTGCAGCTACAGAGGCGAAGTTGTAAGCTTACTGGGCTAACTCCCTCCACCTTATTCTGCGGGTGGCAGCAACACGAACTTTGCTTGAGTCTCGAGAGTTGTGTAGCTTTTATATAAGGTAGTGATGAATAGCCTAAGGGACTGTACATACCTGCACTCCAACATTCACTGACACAGCTAACTTTGGCTGGTTACTGCGATGTTTCAGTCGAGCTCGGCTGTCTTCTTCTTCATTGTTTGTAACGGCAGCTGACAACAATATGTTATGGGGCATTAGCGCCATCTACTGATGAGCCCGGCTGTCTGTTGTCGCTACCTGTTTAATTAAAGCGCAAGACGTTTTAGTATCTCGTGGCGCACGCTTTAGCTAAAATGTGCGCACGAATAAGTATCTTGTGCGACGCTTTTAGTATCTCATGCTACTACGATTCATATTTTTTTTCTTCTCTGTGGCACCTTAGGGGCTCCTGAGTAATTCTATCCAAAAATGTATAAATCTTATAAATAACAGAATTAATATCATTCTGGACTGTGTTCTTGCCTTTGTTTTGCCGGGTATTCGCCTTTATTTTGACATAGATCGCTTTTTTCGCCAAAGTTCGTGTTTTATGGATTTCATCGATCGTTATTTGGAAATATTTAGAGGAGAAAATACTGAGGAGCTGTACCGAGGAGAGGGGAGACCAAAGGAGAGTCATGAAGGGGTTAATTCTTCAGGGACTATCGTCATTTTAAAAACAGTCCTGGACATGGTCTAATATAATGAGCTGTATCATGGACACAAATGCTGTAGGCAAACAAAAATGTGTGAGTGTATATAAAATAGTTTAAACTCATTTTTGTCATCTCAAAACTTTGAACATGTTCATTTAAAATTGTTTATAAAGGAATCCTGTTTAAAGTTCATATCAGTTGTTTTATTTTCTTGTAATCACACCGTTAACAACATAATAATGACAAATACTTTCCAGGATTCTTTATTTTTATTTCTCGTGAAAGAAGGATAAAATGTACTCAAAGGGCATTTCTTGACACATTATTGATAAAAAAGACAAAAAGAACCATTATGATAATAATATTAAAGGGGTTAAGCGATTAAATTTTGTGTAAAAGTACTTTTTGAACATTTTGAGCACACTGCAACAATACTGTGATAATAATGATAACGTGATAATTTTGTTCACAATAACCGTGATACAAAAATTTTCATATCGTTACATCCCTAGTTGGATTTAAAGAAAGTCCTGCACTACATACACCATGTACCTTCGCCACAGGTCGTTGTTGACGTTAAAACAGACAGCTAATATGAGGTTAGTTTAGCTATGATCTACTGAACCAAAATTAATATTGTCTTATCAACTGAGATAAAATCACACACAGTCCTAGGTAACTCATAGCCAGGTCATATTGGGAAACTATAACATAGCGTTAACATACAGGACACGGCTAAGTGCGTGCTGCATATGCTCTCGCCGCCTTTTTGGACCTTCGGGACCTAATCTGCCCTTTTTCTAGTCAGAAGCCACAATCTCCTCGAGTTCTTCGCAAAAGGATGAGATCCTCTTCGAATATTGTATAATTTCCACCCATCCTTTTGCCGGTTGGTGCAGTTAACCACGCAGCAACTCCTTGTCATTTTTGCTCCTCCAATGCTACTTGTAAAAGAAGTGCTTCGCTTTCTGTCCCCTGGCTGCGCAAGACATCAGCGATGACGCTTGCACAGAAACCCGTCTATAGTGATCATAAAGTTGATTGTGAATGGCTCATGGGACGCTTCTGTTTAAAAGCAGTTTGAAGCTCTGCCCTGCTACTACAGAGGTTCTGATCATTTTTTTCAAACACAAAATCCAATTATTATCTTTGACTAAGTCAGGCACTGATCTGTATGACATGAAAACAGCTGAAGACCACGATCCAAGTAATAAAGCAATGAAAGTCAAAGCTGCTTTTCTCTTAATCCAGCAGGGCACTTGTTTGACCAAAATAACAGAAAGTCTGTAACCTGATATCTCTTCAGATTTCTGCTGCTACATGATTCCTGCCTGGTCCCCGGTATGTGCTCCACTTCAGACTGCACCTGCAGTGTTGCTAAGTCCGCTTATTATAAGCGACTTTTGGGCTTGCTTTTCCATGAAGTCGCTTATTAATATGTGTAGTCGCGGTTTTCTTGGGCTTGTTTCTAAAGTGTAGTTGCTTATTTGGGCTTGTTCCCAGCTCCGTAATAAGTTGTCAAGCAGATAATTTCAATATGTTTTTAAATGTAGGATAGCTTGTCCTGCCTGTTACTTTGCCTGTTTTATCTGCACCCAACACCCACCAGTGCCGCACGCACAATGTCAGACACACACACAGAGGAGACAGCACCCACAACCTGCTTCTAATTGGCTCTGATCCTGATTGCCACGAGTACTCACCAATCAGAGCAGATGTCAGAATGAGCAGCAAGGCAGTCTTATTTCCTGTTATGGTAAACACACGTTGGAAAGTTAAACGAGAGAGCGATGACTGCCGACCATGCCAGGCCCTGGGACGGCGGGCGAAATACGGAAAGAGACATAACAAAGACTGGGAGAAAGAGAGCGGATAAAAGAATGGATTCAACCTGTGGTGGGAGACGATGCAAAAGCCCTGTGCAGAGTACGAAAAGCGAAATACGTGCACACCACGCGGACCTGAAACAACATGCTAGCAGTGAAAAACACACAAAAAAATGCAGCGCCATTCTCCACAATGAGGCTGACAGACATTGGATTTACGGTCTCCACGCAGAATGAGTCAAGGCAGAGAGCTGAGCTGAAGGTAGCCACCTACATAGCTTGTCTCACATCCATTAAATCAGTGGACCACCTTGGGGAGTTAATTTGCTCAACTTTTGACAAAGACATTAAAATGCACAGGACAAAATGCACAGCATTAATTAACCATGCTATTGCTCCGTATGTTCTTGGAGCTTCAGAGGGATATTGGAGGTGCTGAATACTCCCTTGTTATCGATGAGAGCACAGACATTTCATCTGTCAAGCAGCTCTGTGTGGTAATCCGCTACTTCAGTAAGACACTGAACAAAGTTGTGTCCACCTTTCTGGGTCTGATAAACTTGGAGGGTGAAACAGCAGAGGCTATTGCCTCCACCCTGACCCATTTTCTACAGAGCATTGGACTGGACATTAAAAAGTGCATTGGTTTAGGTACAGATAGCTGCCGTGTCATGGTTGGAAAGAGGAATTCAGTGTACACTCACCTTCTCCAGAAAAACCCAAATCCCCAGCTGCTTAAGTGTGTGTGCCATTCCATACAGCTGTGTGTAAGCAAGGCAGTGGAGACACTCCCACGCAACCTGGAATACTTGGTCTCTCATTCCCACAACTGGTTTTCCCACAGTGCTCTTCGCCACGGCGAGTATGCAAAGATCTACAGCCTCATCAATCCTGGTGAAATGCCTTTGATGCTTGTACAAATGTCAGGTACACGGTGGCTTTCCATCTATGACTGCTGTTCTCGTATACTCAATCAGTGGGATGAGCTGAAGCTTCACTTTCAGCTAACCAAAGACCACCAGAGATGTTATGATGCTGAAATCCTGCACCAGATGTACAGTGATCCTGTGAACAAACTGTACCTGCTGTTTTTAATGCCCTTTCTACAAGAATTTAACAGGATCAACAAGCTGTTCCAGCAGGACAGGGGGAATCCATTCAAAATGTTGGAATGTCTGCTGATTTTCTTTCGCTCCCTCATCTCCAGAGTGGTGAGACCTGGAATGATCCCCACATCAGATGAACAACTACTTGTCATTGACATAACAGACCCCAGTGTTCTGTTACCTGTGGGTGCAATCAGTTATGGGGTCAACTTCATGATGGCATTGGATGAGGCAAGAATGGAGAGATATGGAAATCTATGGCTATGTTCAGTCCGACTGTCATCCTTTCACAAACAAAACCACAGCTCAGTTCACTCTCACTGCTCAAACTCTACTCAGGAGATCTCGGAGTATTTGAAACACAGTATCAGTCTGTTGGATTCCTTTCATGGACCAACAAAGAGGACAGCCAGGCTGAGGCCTTCTGGGTTGAAGTGTTGAACTATAAGGACAGCAGTGGAGACAGCGCTTTCAAAGAACTTGCCCTCTTTTGTCTCTCATTGCTGGCAATGCCTCTGAGCAATGCAGATGTGGAAAGAGTTTTCTCACAAATGAGCCGAGTGAAGTCAAAACTCAGAAACAGAATGGGACAGGAGACCCTCAGCAACATACTGCACATTAAATATGGACTGAGAAAAAATGGCATGTGTTGCAAAGACTTTGTGCCGACCAAAGAGATGATCCAGCGCTTCAACTGTCACATGTACATGAGTGGAGCATCAGAGACGCCGGATACAGATGAAGACAGTGAAGATGAATATTAAGGTATGCACTGTTACTGTATCTATTTTTTAAATGAAAGTCAGGTTATGATGCTAAGAAGAGAAGTGTTTCTGTTTTTTTTGTTTGTTATTTCTCATTTCATATTCTTACCTCTTCTGTATACAGCACAAGCCCTGGCCTCTACACAAGAAGGAAACTGTCTACTCTGTACCCATCCCATGGAGTCGTAAGCTTCTATGCCACTTTAACATTTGACTTTGATTGACCCTCTTTGGGTCATCCCCCTTCTCAACTAAACAAGTGGATGGTTAAATTGTTATTTCCCACACATTTTTTGTTTGTTTTTTTTTTTTATTTGTATGGTTTTATTATTTATTATTTTGTATGTGGGCCATCAGTAATGTCTTGATATGGAAGTGAAACATGCTGAAAGGAAGATATTTCATTTATTTAGTATGTCATAGCTTCAGTTTGGTCATTTTTTTGTTCTTATTTTTGATATGTTTAATTTGCACTTCACTACCTGAACAACTTGAAATATAAGGTTAGTGTTATTCTTTATGTTCAGTATGAGGACAAAGTGTCATGAATGTCATGATAAATATGTTTTAGACCAAGCCTCATCCTCACCTGTTGAAAAGATGTTGATTTTGTTTTCTTACAGTAAAGAATGTGAAAAGATGGTTTAACTCCCTCTTGTGGTCATTATCATGACGCTCAGGAGAAGAAAAATATATTGTACCATCGGTACAATTTTCCAACACTGCCCACAGTTCATCAATCTGTCCATTTGAATGTACACTGGCAATCTATCCCACAGTTTTTCTCTCCCCAGGACCTAGGGGGCGTGGGCTCCATTGAAAAGGTTGCTTGTTTTGGGCTTGTTTTTAAATGCCTGGTTGCTGATTTGTTTCACGAGATCTGGCAACACTGTACACCTGCCTCAGGAGCCAACAAAAAATTGACCAGCAGATGGAAGCAGAGACTGTGACTTAATGCAAATAATTAAATTTAAAGATTTAATCATTTAAACATGTCATACGGAAGAGTATTAGGGCCACCCATGAGAAAAACAAATGAGGGGGGGGAGATTTTTTTTTTCATCATGCACTTCGAGGAAAAAGTTGAAATGTCGAGAATAAAGTTGGAATATAATGGCCAGAATAAAGTTGAAATATGTCGAGAATAAAGTCGACCTTTGAGACTAACAACCTGTGCACTGCTTCTACAAAATGCCGTCCAGTCAGTTAGATGAATTAGTGAAATTATACTTCGGACTCGCTTTAATAACAAAGAAATACTTTCTCTTTTAGCCCACTGCGGAGCCCCGGAGGCGTCAGGGTGCAGAATATCTTATTAAGGCGAGGGAACGCCTTCTATAGTGTCGACACACGTTATTAAAGCGTTTCCTCACTATAATAAAGTGAGGAAACGGGATAAATAAAGCGTTACTCGCCATATTATAGTGAGCCGCAGCGTAGCCGGAGTGAAATTTGCTTGAAAGACTAGAGTGGGAGCAAAGTGCTCTGCAGCACGTTTCACACTGCATTGTTGAAGCACCGGCGCGCACCAAGGCGCTGAAGGTTTTCTGAGCGGCTGCTCCAAGTCTTGTAAATTAGCTGTCGTTAAGAAAGCACCAAACCGATAGTCAAAGTGCGGAGCATCCGGAAGTTTCAAAATAAAATACAATGCAGGGACTCTCGAACTTAACTTTGCTCAATTCTTTGTCACTATGTCAAAACCGGAGGCACGAGCATCAGGTCAGCAGTCCATTAGAGGGTCCCAGAGGCAACACGACACCATCGACGAAGAACAGTGAATCATAGAGGTCCAGAAATATATAACACTGTATACACCAAACTTTTCTACAATGGTAGGCAGAAAGAAGTTGAATAAATCACAAAGCTGTGTGGTTGGGACCAGCAAAGGGACCTTAGAGAAGCGAAGTTGGGTGTTGTTTATTTCTTTTCTTAGTCCATAACATGCTTTATGAGCATTTGACATCGCTATTCTCATGAGTGCCAGTGACTCTTCGGGGATCAGCCCTCCCCACAAGGCTGAGCGCTGCGATGCTCCTCGGCGCGCAGCCTTCATTGTGGTTTGTCTGACAGAGAAAGACAGCGGCACGGCGCTTCCGCGTGCCGTGGAATTTGGGGGTGAGGCAGGTGGGGTAACAGCTGCTTGACATCTCCCTCACTTTATTATAGTGAGGTAATGCTTTAATAACATGTGTCGAAACTATAGAAGGCGTTCCCTCGCCTTAATAAAATATTCTGCACCCTGGCACCTCCGGGGCTCCGTAGTGGGCTAAAAGAGAAAGTATTTCTTTGTTATTAAAGCTGAGTCCGAAGTATAATTTCACTAATTCATCTAACTGACTGGACGGCATTTTGTAGAAGCAGTGCACAGGTTGTTAGTCTCAAAATAAAAACTGGAAAATATATCTACTCTTTGAGCTTTGTCCTACCTCTAACAACACGATACATATAACGAGCATTTCAACACAGGTGGCCCATCTTAGTTGAAAGCCCACTCACCACGACAAGGTGCAGGCCATGAGTGGGGGACACAGGACAAGACAGACTTGGCGAACAGGACAAACTGTGACGGGACGAACATATAAATACATAAAAAAGTGCATAGAGAAACACAGAACTTTTCTGGAACAAAGAGAGCACACATAAAACACATATCAACTGAAGTAATGCAGCTGATATGTAAGTAAACACACTTTAAACATTTGAACTTTTTTTTTCAGATGGTATTTTTTTTATTATTTATTTTTGGTTTGGTTTTAAAGCTATAATCCGAACTTGAAAGAGCAAACATGCTAACAGACTCCATTTGTAACAGAACAGTGAAACTACAACCCCCCTAAAAGCAGTATTTACAAACCATAACTTTTAGGAGTAAAACAATAGGGTATTACAAAACAGTAATAAAATACATTCAACCTATTTACATTACACTGCAGTAAGAAGTTTGTTTCCAGTGTATGAATCAGTCCTGTTTATGCGGACTGTAAATCATACCAAGCGACAGTTTGAGAGAGGATCAGTGGAGGACCAGGCACCTTCAGTGTATGAATCAGTCCTGTTTATGCGGACTGTAAATCATACCAGCAGCAACGACAGTTTGAGAGAGGATCAGTGGAGGACCAGGCATCTTCAGTGTATGAATCAGTCCTGTTTATGCGGACTGTGGTTATACAATGGTGGCCAAAATGACACTTTGCATATTCAAGAAATTGTCTATTAAAATACCCATAAAACAAATTAAATATCTACAAATTCAGAATAAAATTAGTCCTGAACACACGTTGGTCTTGGCAAAGGAGAAGAAGGGACTAACTGGGGAGAAATGGGCACAAATAGGGGCCCTTTTAGATGCTAGCTGGAGTTACCCCTGCATAGCCAAAGACTTGAGAGGCAGTCCAAGCACTACAAAGTACACTTTACTGCCACAATGCCACCAATTCATACCAGAACTGAAAGGCTAGAGGTTGACAAAATTTACCTTTTAGACAGACAAGTGAAGCGAATCAAAATTCTCATAAACCAAAGAAAGACCTAATGTTCTGGAGGCAAAAATGGGTCTATATTTCAAGAACTGTCAGGTGTTCTAATAATTTTGGCCACCACTGCAGGTCACAGTGATGCATGTTATTCACCATAAAAGTTAATTTATTTAGTCAGTCTTCTTCGGACACTCTTGCCATCTCTCGCCATCTCATTTTCCCTCTTTGCAAAGTGACTGAACCTGACTTTGCAATACCAGGAAGAGGCCATTTTCACCAGTACATGAATGTGGTTCACTTCAAAGCATGTGTCAGACATATGGCTGTGCAGATGTGGGAAAAGGTCTTTCTCACCACAGTCTGCAAGAACCTGGATGACAATGGTTGATGTGATTCCACGCCCACAGGGAAGTTGACCTCCATTCATTCTGATCCTCCTCTGAATACTTTTCTCCGTGGTCAAACACACAGACACCATGCCTGGTGATGGCTTTTTGAGACCGCCTCTATCTTTTAGGTGAATAAAACTGTGTGCAGCGCCATCAGTTGTTAAGGCTTGTGAGCAAGGCAAGCAGGTGATTTTTTTCTTTTACCTTCTTCACAACAAATCCCGCGATGTAGTTGATCACTGCCTCTTTGTATTCAGAGAGGCAGGGTACATCTGGGAGGTCAGGAATGGTGTCATCTTCCGGCACATCCACCTCTACCAACTGCACTTCCATTCTCCGTGCAATGTTTCCAGCTGCAGGTGTTGAGCTGAGAATGTGGGTGTTATCTCGAAGTAAACAGTTGCCCGTGCCTCTTTTCACTTGGTGCCTCACAAGTAGGCGTTTGTAGGCTCCCCTGAACTGCCTGGCATTGGGGTTGTTATTGTGCCCACCCCTAGCTCTTATGGCGGCAAAGAAGAGCTCCAAGTGGTCCTGACTCAGTTTGTAAGTAAGAAGATACCTGCATGAAGCATTGGCCCTCTCAACAAGGTCATGATAGATGTTGAGTGCACTTCTGCCATGAGCAATGAAGCCATATATGGCAGTCTTCTTTTTTGTTGTGTGAAGTGGCACCATCTTGTTGGACTGCTGGTCCTTCTGCCGAGGAGGACATTTTCTGCCTGCTTCAAGATGGTCTCAGCACGATCTTTAGTTGTTGGTTTGATCGGTGCTTTGAAACCTCTTCCGAAGGGATTGCGGCTGTTGAGAACATCAATAGCTGCGTCTACAGTGCACACAAACTGAACAGTTGCAGCGCAACCTTTGAACTCCTCCAACTTCAAGCCTTGCTCACAGACCTCCATGGTGTCTGCCACACTGCAGCTGAAGAGCTGTGCTGCCAAATGAACTTTGATTTTTTGGTTCCTCCATTGTATGTGAGCCATCTTCAGCTTG
>JAZDUH010000441.1:182500-258094 GCA_036419115.1 Scarus forsteni | reverse complement strand
GCCAATGCTTGAACGCTTGACGCCGCTCTATGCTCGCCCCGATGCAGCATCAATTCGTGTCTTTAAAGAGGACATATCATGCTTGTTTCTCCTTTTCACTATGCCAGACTAGGATGCCTGTAAAGCATTTCTGCCCTCAGTACAAGTCATTTAGTTCCTTCATTGCCCCACAATAGCGTTCTCAAAATCCTCATTTTAGGCCATTATCAAGCTCTTGTTGAAACACTCGGTCTCAAGGATGACCTAAAGTTACCTCGCAACGTCTCAGCCCTTTGTGCTCTGATTGATCAGTACTATCGAGGGTAGAGCCAGCCCGTCCTTCTTCTTCTACTCTATTTTCCAGCAGGCTCAATGCAGCGACCGCGTATTGAGTCCCCCTACAGGCCAGAGCTGGTAATGACTGAATGTGAGCCAGGGATCTATATACTGCTGCTGGTGGATGTGTTCCTCGGTGACGGTTTTGTGGCTAACGGACATCACAGAGGAGGAAGTGTTTTATCAGATTACTCCAATAAAAAGAAAGGTACCTTGTGTCGTCATGACGTTTTGAAATCTCGCGGACATCTCGCAATGACCTATTTTCAGAGGCATCAAATCTCGTTCTAGGATATCAGAAAAAATACAATATCTCATTTTTGAAAATCAAGGGGTGTAAGGTCTTGTTTTCAAATTTATTATATTATATGTAAGTATTAAATCGTGCATCAGCATGATATGTCTCCTTTAAATTGACTTTGTATGTAATATCGACGCGGCGAAAAATTCACAATGCTTTTTGGAGGAACATGCCATTAGAGATGTTAAAATTAGATTAATCTCTGTTCATGACCATTAGTGCTTATACATCCATCAAATATACCATATAGACACCAGGGCCCGGTTGAAAACCAGATGTCAGATCTAAAGGGGCTGACCTCAAATAAATTTAAATTCAAGAAAAGACAAATAATATGTGTAAATCTGTGTCATGAATTTCTGAGTTCAACGGTCTCTGTATCCTTCACTACAGCAACTCACAGGCCCAACATGGCTTAAGAGGGGTAGCAAGATAAAAACGTCAGTCTGCTCATTATTCACTGGTTTAAAATAACAATTCTTGTAATTGGTAGTTTGAAAAGTTAAGATTCTTGGACTGAAAACATTAGAACATAAAAAAGTTGACATGTCATTATTGAATGGAGATATTGCTGTAGGTTTTAAAATGTCCAAAGATGAGAAATAAAGAGAACCTACCGGGAGAGACTGGAGTTCCAGAAACATAGCAAAAACAAGTTGTTTGAGTTGTTCCTGTTGTTGATGGAGTTGTAGTTGTTTGAGTTGTTTCTGTTGTTGATGCAGTTGTAGTTTGAGTTGTTTCTGTTGTTGATGCAGTTGTTGGAGTAGTTTGAGTTGTTTCTGTTGTTGATGCAGTTGTTGGTGTTGTTTGAGTTGTTTCTGTTGTTAATGCAGTTGTTGGAGTTGTTTGAGTTGTTTCTGTTGTTGATGCAGTTGTTGGAGTTGTTTGAGTTGTTTCTGTTGTTGAGGCCGTTGTTGGAGTAGTTTGAGTTGTTTCACTTGTTGATGCTGTTGTTGGAGTTGTTGAAGTTGTTTCTGTTGTTGATGCAGTTGTTGGAGTTGTTTGAGTTGTTTCTGTTGTTGATGCAGTTGTTGGAGTTGTTTGAGTTGTTTCTGTAGTTGATGCAGTTGTTGGAGTTGTTTGAGTTGTTTCTGTTGTTGATGCAGTTGTAGTTGTTTGAGTTGTTTCTGTTGTTGATGCAGTTGTTGGAGTAGTTTGAGTTGTTTCTGTTGTTGATACAGTTGTTGGTGTTGAGTTGTTTCTGTTGTTGATGCAGTTGTTGGAGTTGTTTGAGTTGTTTCTGTTGTTGATGCAGTTGTTGGAGTTGTTTGAGTTGTTTCTGTTGTTGATGCAGTTGTTGGAGTTGTTTGAGTTGTTTCTGTTGTTGATGCAGTTGTTGGAGTTGTTTGAGTTGTTTCTGTTGTTGATGCAGTTGTTGGAGTTGTTTGAGTTGTTTCTGTTGTTGATGCAGTTGTTGGAGTTGTTTGAGTTGTTTCTGTTGTTGATGCAGTTGTTGGAGTTGTTTGAGTTGTTTCTGTAGTTGATGCAGTTGTTGGAGTTGTTTGAGTTGTTTCTGTTGTTGATGCAGTTGTTGGAGTTGTTTGAGTTGTTTCTGTTGTTGATGCTGTTGTTGGAGTTGTTTGAGTTGTTTCTGTTGTTGATGCAGTTGTTGGAGTTGTTTGAGTTGTTTCTGTTGATGCAGTTGTTGGTGTTGTTTGAGTTGTTTCTGTTGTTGATTCTGTTGTTTGAGTTGTTTCTGTTGTTGATGCAGTTGTTGGAGTTGTTTGAGTTGTTTCTGTTGTTGATGCAGTTGTTGGAGTTGATTTCTGTTGTTGATGCAGTTGTTGGAGTTGTTTGAGTTGTTTCTGTTGTTGATGCAGTTGTTGGAGTTGTTTGAGTTGTTGCTCTTGTTGATGCAGTTGTTGGAGTAGTTGGAGTAGTTTGAGTTGTTTCTGTTGTTGATGAAGTTGTTGGAGTTGTTTGAGTTGTTTCTGTTATTGATGCAGTTGTGCGAGTAGTTTGAGTTGTTCCTGTTGTTGATGCAGTTGTTGGAGTAGTATGAGTTGTTCCTGTTGTTGATGCAGTTGGAGGAGTTGGTTGGGTTGTTTCTGTTGTGGATGCAGGTGTTGCAGTAGTTTGAGTTGTTTCTGTTGATACAGTTGTTGGAGTAGTTTGAGTTGTTTCTGTTCTTGATGCAGTTGTTGGAGTAGTTTGAGTTGTTTCTGTTGTTGATGCAGTTGTTGGAGTAGTTTGAGTTGTTTCTGTTGTTGATGCAGTTGTTGGAGTAGTTTGAGTTGTTTCTGTTGTTGATGCAGTTGTTGCAGTTGTAGTTTGAGTTGTTTCTGTTGTTGATGCAGTTGTTGGAGTTGTTTGAGTTGTTTCTGTTGTTGATGCAGTTGTTGGAGTAGTTTGAGTTGTTTCTGTTGTTGTTGGAGTAGTTTGAGTTGTTTCTGTTGTTGATGCAGTTGTTGGTTGTAGTTTGATTTGTTTCTGTTGTTGATGCAGTTGTTGGAGTAGTTTGAGTTGTTTCTGTTGTTTGTGTTGTTGTTGGAGTAGTTTGAGTTGTTTCTGTTGTTGATGCAGTTGTTGCAGTTGTAGTTTGAGTTGTTTCTGTTGTTGATGCAGTTTTTGGAGTAGTTTGAGTTGTTTCTGTTGTTGATGCAGTTGTTGGAGTTGTTTCTGTTGTTGATGCAGTTGTTGCAGTTGTAGTTTGAGTTGTTTCTGTTGTTGATGCAGTTGTTGGAGTAGTTTGAGTTGTTTCTGTTGTTGATGCAGTTGTTGGAGTTGTTTCTGTAGTTTCTGTAGTTTCGGTAGTTTCTGTAGTTTCTGTTGTTGATGCAGTTGTTGGAGTTGTTTGAGTTGTTTCTGTTGTTGATGCAGTTGTTGGAGTAGTTTGAGTTGTTTCTGTTGTTGATGCAGTTGTTGCAGTTGTAGTTTGAGTTGTTTCTGTTGTTGATGCAGTTGTTGGAGTAGTTTGAGTTGTTTCTGTTGTTGATGCAGTTGTAGTTTGAGTTGTTTCTGTTGTTGATGCAGTTGTTGTAGTAGTTTGAGTTGTTTCTGTTGTTGATGCAGTTGTTGAAGTTGTTTGAGTTGTTTCTGTTGTTGATGCAGTTGTTGGATAGTTGGAGTTGTTTGTGTTGTTTCTGTTGTTGATGCAGTTGTTGGAGTAGTTTGAGTTGTTTCTGTTGTTGATGCAGTTGTTGGAGTAGTTTGAGTTGTTTCTGTTGTAGATGCAGTTGTTGGAGTAGTTTGTGTTGTTTCTGTTGTTGATGCAGTTGTTGGAGTTGTTTGAGTTGTTTCTGTTGTTGATGCTGTTGGTGGAGTTGTTTGAGTTGTTTGAGTTGTTGTTGGAGTAGTTTGAGTTGTTTCTGTTGTTGATGCAGTTGTTGGAGTAGTTTGAGTTGTTTCTGTTGTTGATGCTGTTGTTGGAGTTGTTTGAGTTGTTTCTGTTGATGCAGTTGTTGGTGTTTGAGTTGTTTCTGTTGTTGATGCTGTTGTTTGAGTTGTTTCTGTTGTTTCTGTTGTTGATGCAGTTGTTTGAGTAGTTTGAGTTGTTTCTGTTGTTGATGCAGTTGTTGGAGTAGTTTGAGTTGTTTCTGTTGTTGATGCAGTTGTTGGAGTTGTGTCTGTTGTTGATGCAGTTGTTGCAGTTGTAGTTTGAGTTGTTTCTGTTGTTGATGCAGTTGTTGGAGTTGTTTGAGTTGTTTCTGTTGTTGATGCAGTTGTTGGAGTAGTTTGTGTTGTTTCTGTTGTTGATGCAGTTGTTGGAGTAGTTTGAGTTGTTTCTGTTGTTGATGCAGTTGTTGGAGTAGTTTGAGTTGTTTCTGTTGTTGATGCAGTTGTTGGAGTAGTTTGAGTTGTTTCTGTTGTTGATGCAGTTGTAGTTTGAGTTGTTTCTGTAGTTGTTGGAGTAGTTTGAGTTGTTTCTGTTGTTTCTGTTGTTTCTGTTGTTGATGCAGTTGTTTGAGTTGTTTCTGTTGTTGATGCAGTTGTTGGAGTAGTTTGAGTTGTTTCTGTTGTTGATGCAGTTGTTGGAGTAGTTTGAGTTGTTTCTGTTGTTGATGCAGTTGTTGGAGTAGTTTGAGTTTCTGTAGTTGATGCAGTTGTACTTTTGAGTTGTTTCTGTTGTTGATGCAGTTGTTGGAGTAGTTTGAGTTGTTTCTGTTGTTGATGCAGTTGTAGTTTGAGTTGTTTCTGTTGTTGATGCAGTTGTTGGAGTAGTTTGAGTTGTTTCTGTTGTTGATGCAGTTGTAGTTTGAGTTGTTTCTGTAGTTGTTGGAGTAGTTTGAGTTGTTTCTGTTGTTGATGCAGTTGTTGGAGTAGTTTGAGTTGTTTCTGTTGTAGATGCAGTTGTTGGAGTAGTTTGAGTTGTTTCTGTTGTTGATGCAGTTGTTGGAGTTGTTTGAGTTGTTTCTGTTGTTGATGCAGTTGTTGGAGTAGTTTGAGTTGTTTCTGTTGTTGATGCAGTTGTAGTTTGAGTTGTTTCTGTTGTTGATGCAGTTGTTGGAGTAGTTTGAGTTGTTTCTGTTGTTGATGCAGTTGTTGGAGTAGTTTCAGTTGTTTCTGTTGTTGTTGGAGTAGTTTGAGTTGTTTCTGTTGTTGATGCAGTTGTTGCAGTTGTAGTTTGAGTTGTTTCTGTTGTTGATGCAGTGGTTGGAGTAGTTGAGTTGTTTCTGTTGTTGATGCAGTTGTTGGAGTAGTTTGAGTTGTTTCTGTTGTTGATGCAGTTGTTGGAGTAGTTTGAGTTGTTTCTGTTGTTGATGCAGTTGATGCAGTTGTAGTTTGAGTTGTTTCTGTTGTAGATGCAGTTGTTGGAGTAGTTTGTGTTGTTTCTGTTGTTGATGCAGTTGTTGGAGTAGTTTGAGTTGTTTCTGTTGTTGATGCAGTTGTTGGAGTAGTTTGAGTTGTTTCTGTTGTTTCTGTAGTTGTTGGAGTAGTTTGAGTTGTTTCTGTTGTTGATGCAGTTGTTGCAGTTGTAGTTTGAGTTGTTTCTGTTGTTGATGCAGTTGTTGGAGTTGTTTGAGTTGTTTCTGTTGTAGATGCAGTTGTTGGAGTAGTTTGTGTTGTTTCTGTTGTTGATGCAGTTGTTGGAGTTGTTTGAGTTGTTTCTGTTGTTGATGCAGTTGTTGGAGTAGTTTGAGTTGTTTCTGTTGTTGATGCAGTTGTAGTTTGAGTTGTTTCTGTTGTTGAGGCCGTTGTTGGAGTTGTTTGAGTTGTTTCTGTTGTTGATGCAGTTGTAGTTTGAGTTGTTTCTGTTGTTGATGTAGTTGTAGTTTGAGTTGTTTCTGTTGTTGATGCAGTTGTTGGAGTAGTTTGAGTTGTTTCTGTTGTTGATGCAGTTGTTGGAGTTGTTTCTGTTGTTGATGCAGTTGTTGCAGTTGTAGTTTGAGTTGTTTCTGTTGTAGATGCAGTTGTTCGAGTAGTTTGTGTTGTTTCTGTTGTTGATGCAGTTGTTGGAGTAGTTTGAGTTGTTTCTGTTGTTGATACAGTTGTTGGAGTAGTTTGAGTTGTTTCTGTTGTTGAAGCAGTTGTTGGAGTAGTTTGAGTTGTTTCTGTTGTTGATGCTGTTGTTGGAGTTGTTGGAGTTGTTTCTGTTGTTGATGCAGTTGTTGGAGTAGTTTGAGTTGTTTCTGTTGTTGTTGGAGTAGTAGTTTGAGTTGTTCCTGTTGTTGATGCAGTTGTTGGAGTAGTTTGAGTTGTTTCTGTTGTTGATGCAGTTGTTGGAGTAGTTTGTGTTGTTTCTGTTGTTGTTGCAGTTGTTGGAGTAGTTTGAGTTGTTTCTGTTGTTGATGCAGTTGATGCAGTTTTAGTTTGAGTTGTTTCTGTCGTTGATGCAGTTGTTGCAGTTGTAGTTTGAGTTGTTTCTGTTGTTGATGCAGTTGTTGGAGTAGTTTGAGTTGTTTCTGTTGTTGATGCAGTTGCAGTTGTAGTTTGAGTTGTTTCTGTTCTTGATGCAGTTGTTGGAGTAGTTTGAATTGCTTCTGTTGTTGATGCAGTTGTTGGAGTTGTTTCTGTTGTTGATGCAGTTGTTGGAGTAGTTTGAGTTGTTTCTGTTGTTGATGCAGTTGTTGGAGTTGTTTGAGTTGTTTCTGTTGTTGATGCAGTTGGAGTTGTTTCTGTAGTTTCGGTTTGTAGTTTGAGTTGTTTCTGTTGTTGATGCAGTTGTTGGAGTAGTTTGAGTTGTTTCTGTTGTTGATGCAGTTGTTGGAGTAGTTTGAGTTGTTTCTGTTGTTGATGCAGTTGTTGGAGTAGTTTGAGTTGTTTCTGTTGTTGATGCAGTTGTTGGAGTTGTTTCTGTTGTTGATGCAGTTGTAGTTTGAGTTGTTTCTGTTGTTGATGCAGTTGTTGGAGTAGTTTGAGTTGTTTCTGTTGTTGGTTGGAGTTGTTTCTGTTGTTGATGCAGTTGTTGGAGTAGTTTGAGTTGTTTCTGTTGTTGATGCAGTTGTTGGAGTAGTTTGAGTTGTTTCTGTTGTTGATGCAGTTGTTGGAGTTGTTTGAGTTGTTTCTGTTGTAGATGCAGTTGTTGGAGTAGTTTGTGTTGTTTCTGTTGTTGATGCAGTTGTTGGAGTAGTTTGAGTTGTTTCTGTTGTTGATGCAGTTGTTGGAGTAATTTGAGTTGTTTCTGTTGTTGATGCAGTTGTAGTTTGAGTTGTTTCTGTTGTTGATGCAGTTGTTGGAGTTGTTGGAGTTGTTTCTGTTGTTGGTTCTTGGGAGTAGTTTGAGTTGTTTCTGTCGTTGATGCAGTTGTAGTTTGAGTTGTTTCTGTAGTTGTTGGAGTAGTTTGAGTTGTTTCTGTTGTTGATGCAGTTGTTGGAGTTGTTTGAGTTGTTTCTGTTGTAGATGCAGTTGTTGGAGTAGTTTGAGTTGTTTCTGTTGTTGATGCAGTTGTTGGAGTAGTTTGAGTTGTTTCTGTTGTTGGTGCAGTTGTTGGAGTTGTTTGAGTTGTTTCTGTTGTTGATGCAGTTGTTGGAGTTGTTTGAGTTGTTTCTGTTGTTGATGCAGTTGTTGGAGTAGTTTGTGTTGTTTCTGTTGTTCATGCAGTTGTTGGAGTTGTTTGAGTTGTTTCTGGTGTAGATGCAGTTGTTTGAGTAGTTTGAGTTGTTTCTGTTGTTGATGCAGTTGTTGCAGTTGTAGTTTGAGTTGTTTCTGTTGTTGAGTTGTTTCTGTAGTTGTTGGAGTAGTTTGAGTTGTTTCTGTTGTTGATGCAGTTGTTGGAGTTGTTGTTTCTGTTGTTGAGATGCAGTTGTTGGAGTAGTTTGTGTTGTTTCTGTTGTTGATGCGTTGTTGTTGAGTTGTTTGAGTTGTTTCTGCTGTTGATGCAGTTGTAGGAGTAGTTTGAGTTGTTTCTGTTGTTGATGCAGTTGTTGGAGTTGTTTGAGTTGTTTCTGTTGTTGATGCAGTTGTTGGAGTTGTTTGAGTTGTTTCTGTTGTTGATGCTGTTGTTGGAGTAGTTTGAGTTGTTTCTGTTGTTGATGCAGTTGTTGGAGTAGTTTGAGTTGTTTCTGTTGTTGATGCAGTTGTTGGAGTAGTTTGAGTTGTTTCTGTTGTTGATGCAGTTGTAGTTTGAGTTGTTTCTGTTGTTGATGCAGTTGTTGGAGTAGTTTGAGTTGTTTCTGTTGTTGATGCAGTTGTTGGAGTAGTTTGAGTTGTTTCTGTTGTTGATGCAGTTGTTGGAGTTGTTTGAGTTGTTTCTGCAGATGTTGGAGTAGTTTGAGTTGTTTCTGTTGTTGATGCAGTTGTTGGAGTTGTTTGAGTTGTTTCTGTTGTTGATGCCGTTGTTGGAGTTGTTTCTGTTGTTGATGCAGTTGTAGTTTGAGTTGTTTCTGTTGTTGATGCAGTTGTTGGAGTAGTTTGTTGTTTCTGTTGTTGATGCAGTTGTTGGAGTTGTTTCTGTTGTTGATGCAGTTGTTGGAGTAGTTTGAGTTGTTTCTGTTGTTGATGCAGTTGTTGGAGTAGTTTGAGTTGTTTCTGTTGTTGATGCAGTTGTTGGAGTTGTTTGAGTTGTTTCTGTTGTTGATGCAGTTGTTGGAGTAGTTTGAGTTGTTCCTGTTGTTGATGCAGTTGTTGGAGTAGTTTGAGTTGTTTCTGTTGTTGATGCAGTTGTTGGAGTAGTTTGAGTTGTTTCTGTTGTTGATGCAGTTGTAGTTTGAGTTGTTTCTGTTGTTGATGCAGTTGTTGGAGTAGTTGGAGTTGTTTCTGTTGTTGATGCAGTTGTTGGAGTAGTTTGAGTTGTTTCTGTTGTTGATGCAGTTGTAGTTTGAGTTGTTTCTGTAGTTGTTGGAGTAGTTTGAGTTGTTTCTGTTGTTGATGCAGTTGTTGGAGTTGTAGTTTGAGTTGTTTCTGTTGTTGATGCAGTTGTTGGAGTTGTTTGAGTTGTTTCTGTTGTTGATGCAGTTGTTGGAGTAGTTTGAGTTGTTTCTGTTGTTGATGCAGTTGTTGGAGTAGTTTGAGTTGTTTCTGTTGTTGATGCAGTTGTTGGAGTTGTTTCTGTTGTTGATGCAGTTGTTGCAGTTGTAGTTTGAGTTGTTTCTGTTGTTGATGCAGTTGTTGGAGTAGTTTGAGTTGTTTCTGTTGTTGATGCAGTTGTTGGAGTAGTTTGAGTTGTTTCTGTTGATGCAGTTGCAGTTGTAGTTTGAGTTGTTTCTGTTGTTGATGCAGTTGTTGTAGTTTGAGTTGTTTCTGTTGTTGATGCAGTTGTTGGAGTAGTTTGAGTTGTTTCTGTTGTTGATGCAGTTGTTGGAGTAGTTTGAGTTGTTTCTGTTGTTGATGCAGTTGTTGGAGTAGTTTGTGTTGTTTCTGTTGTTGATGCAGTTGTTGGAGTTGTTTGAGTTGTTTCTGTTGTTGATGCAGTTGTTGGAGTAGTTTGAGTTGTTTCTGTTGTTGATGCAGTTGTTGGAGTTGTTTGAGTTGTTTCTGTTGTTGATGCAGTTGTTGGTGTTGTTTGAGTTGTTTCTGTTGTTGATGCAGTTGTTGGAGTAGTTTGAGTTGTTTCTGTTGTTGATGCAGTTGTTGGAGTTGTTTGAGTTGTTTCTGTTGTAGATGCAGTTGTTGGAGTAGTTTGAGTTGTTTCTGTTGTTGATGCAGTTGTTATAGTTTGAGTTGTTTCTGTTGTTGATGCAGTTGTTGGAGTAGTTTGAGTTGTTTCTGTTGTTGATGCAGTTGTTGGAGTAGTTTGTGTTGTTTCTGTAGTTGATGCAGTTGTTGGAGTAGTTTGAGTTGTTTCTGTAGTTGTTGGAGTAGTTTGAGTTGTTTCTGTTGTTGATGCAGTTGTTGGAGTTGTTTGAGTTGTTTCTGTTGTAGATGCAGTTGTTGGAGTAGTTTGAGTTGTTTCTGTTGTAGATGCAGTTGTTGGAGTAGTTTGAGTTGTTTCTGTTGTTGATGCAGTTGTTTTAGTTTGAGTTGTTTCTGTTGTTGATGCAGTTGTTGGAGTAGTTTGAGTTGTTTCTGTTGTTGATGCAGTTGTTGGAGTAGTTTGGGTTGTTTCTGTTGTTGATGCAGTTGGAGTAGTTTGAGTTGTTTCTGTTGTTGATGCAGTTGTTGGAGTTGTTTGAGTTGTTTCTGTTGTTGATGAAGTTGTAGTTTGAGTTGTTTCTGTTGTTGATGCAGTTGTTGGAGTAGTTTGAGTTGTTTCTGTTGTTGATGCAGTTGTTGGAGTAGTTTGAGTTGTTTCTGTTGTTGATGCAGTTGTTGGAGTAGTTTGAGTTGTTTCTGTTGTTGATGCAGTTGTTGGAGTTGTTTCTGTTGTTGATGCAGTTGTAGTTTGAGTTGTTTCTGTTGTAGATGCAGTTGTTGGAGTAGTTTGAGTTGTTTCTGTTGTTGATGCAGTTGTTGGAGTAGTTTGAGTTGTTTCTGTTGTTGATGCAGTTGTTGGAGTAGTTTGAGTTGTTTCTGTTGTTGATGCAGTTGTAGTTTGAGTTGTTTCTGTTGTTGATGCAGTTGTTGGAGTAGTTTGAGTTGTTTCTGTTGTTGATGCAGTTGTTGGAGTAGTTTGAGTTGTTTCTGTTGTTGATGCAGTTGTTGGAGTAGTTTGAGTTGTTTCTGTTGTTGATGCAGTTGTTGGAGTTGTTTCTGTTGTTGATGCAGTTGTTGGAGTAGTCTGAGTTGTTTCTGTTGTAGATGCAGTTGTTGGAGTAGTTTGAGTTGTTTCTGTTGTTGAGGCCGTTGTTGGAGTAGTTTGAGTTGTTTCTGTTGTTGATGCTGTTGTTGGAGTTGTTTCTGTTGTTGATGCAGTTGTTGGAGTAGTCTGAGTTGTTTCTGTTGTAGATGCAGTTGTTGGAGTAGTTTGAGTTGTTTCTGTTGTTGAGGCCGTTGTTGGAGTAGTTTGAGTTGTTTCTGTTGTTGATGCAGTTGTTTGAGTTGTTTCTGTTGTTGATGCAGTTGATGGAGTTGTTTGAGTTGTTTCTGTCGTTGATGCAGTTGTAGTTTGAGTTGTTTCTGTTGTTGATGCAGTTGTTGGAGTAGTTTGAGTTGTTTCTGTTGTTGATGCAGTTGTTGGAGTAGTTTGAGTTGTTTCTGTTGTTGATGCAGTTGTTGGAAATGTTTGAGTTGTTTCTGTTGTAGATGCAGTTGTTGGAGTAGTTTGAGTTGTTTCTGTTGTTGATGCAGTTGTTGGAGTTGTTTCTGTTGTTGATGCAGTTGTTGCAGTTGTAGTTTGAGTTGTTTCTGTTGTTGATGCAGTTGTTGGAGTAGTTTGAGTTTTTCCTGTTGTTGATGCAGTTGTTGGAGTAGTTTGAGTTGTTTCTGTTGTTGATGCAGTTGTTGGAGTAGTTTCAGTTGTTTCTGTTGTTGATGCAGTTGTTGTTGAGTTGTTTCTGTTGTTGATGCAGTTGTTGGAGTAGTTGGAGTTGTTCCTGTTGTTGATGCAGTTGTTGGAGTAGTTTGAGTTGTTTCTGTTGTTGATGCTGTTGTTGGAGAAGTTTCAGTTGTTTCTGTCGTTGATGCAGTTGTAGTTTGAGTTGTTTCTGTTGTTGATGCAGTTGTTGGAGTAGTTTCAGTTGTTTCTGTCGTTGATGCAGTAGTAGTTTGAGTTGTTTTTGTTGTTGATGCAGTTGTTGGAGTAGTTTGAGTTGTTTCTGTTGTTGATGCAGTTGTTGGATTAGTTTGAGTTGTTTCTGTTGTTGATGCAGTTGTTGGAGATGTTTCTGATGTTGATGCAGTTGAAGTTTGAGTGGTTTATGTTGTTGAAGCAGTTGGTGGTGTAGTTTCTGTTGTTGATGCAGTTGTTGATGCAGTTGTAGTTTGAGTTGTTTCTGTTGTTGATGCAGTTGTTGGAGTAGTTTGAGTTGTTTCTGTTGTTGATGCAGTTGTTGGAGTAGTTTGAGTTGTTTCTGTTGTTGATGCAGTTGTTGGAGTAGTTTGAGTTGTTTCTGTTGTTGATGCAGTTGTTGGAGTAGTTTGAGTTGTTTCTGTTGTTGATGCAGTTGTTGGAGTTGTTTCTGTTGTTGATGCAGTTGTTGGAGTAGTTTGAGTTGTTGATGCAGTTGTTGGAGTAGTTTGAGTTGTTTCTGTTGTTGATGCAGTTGTTGGAGTAGTTTGAGTTGTTTCTGTTGTTGATGCAGTTGTTGGAGTAGTTTGAGTTGTTTCTGTTGTTGATGCAGTTGTTGTTTGAGTTGTTTCTGTTGTTGATGCAGTTGTTGGAGTAGTTTGAGTTGTTTCTGTTGTTGATGCAGTTGTTGGAGTTGTTGGAGTTGTTTCTGTTGTTGATGCAGTTGTTGGAGTAGTTTGAGTTGTTTCTGTTGTTGATGCAGTTGTTGGAGTTGTTTGAGTTGTTTCTGTTGTTGATGCAGTTGTTGGAGTAGTTTGAGTTGTTTCTGTTGTTGATGCAGTTGTTGGAGTAGTTTGAGTTGTTTCTGTTGTTGATGCAGTTGTTGGAGTAGTTTGAGTTGTTTCTGTTGTTGATGCAGTTGTTGGAGTTGTTTGAGTTGTTTCTGTTGTTGATGCAGTTGTTGGAGTAGTTTGAGTTGTTTCTGTTGTTGATGCAGTTGTAGTTTGAGTTGTTTCTGTTGTTGATGCAGTTGTTGGAGTAGTTTGAGTTGTTTCTGTTGTTGATGCAGTTGTTGGAGTAGTTTGAGTTGTTTCTGTTGTTGTTGGAGTAGTTTGAGTTGTTTCTGTTGTTGATGCAGTTGTTGGAGTAGTTTGAGTTGTTTCTGTTGTTGATGCAGTTGTTGGAGTAGTTTGAGTTGTTTCTGTTGTTGATGCAGTTGTTGGAGTTGTTTGAGTTGTTTCTGTTGTTGATGCAGTTGTTGGAGTAGTTTGAGTTGTTTCTGTTGTTGTGTTGGAGTAGTTTGAGTTGTTTCTGTTGTTGATGCAGTTGTTGATGTTGTAGTTTGAGTTGTTTCTGTTGTTGATGCAGTTGTTGGAGTTGTTTGAGTTGTTTCTGTTGGTGATGCAGTTTGAGTTGTTTCTGTTGTTGATGCAGTTGTTGGAGTAGTTTGAGTTGTTTCTGTTGTTGATGCAGTTGTTGGAGTAGTTTGAGTTGTTTCTGTTGTTGATGCAGTTGTTGGAGTAGTTTGAGTTGTTTCTGTTGTTGATGCAGTTGTTGGAGTAGTTTGAGTTGTTTCTGTTGTTGAGGCCGTTGTTGGAGTAGTTTGAGTTGTTTCTGTTGTTGATGCTGTTGTTGGAGTTGTTGGAGTTGTTTCTGTTGTTGATGCAGTTGTTGTTTGAGTTGTTTCTGTTGTTGATGCAGTTGTTGGAGTAGTTTGAGTTGTTTCTGTTGTTGATGCAGTTGTTGGAGTTGTTTGAGTTGTTTCTGTTGTTGATGCAGTTGTTGGAGTAGTTTGAGTTGTTTCTGTTGTTGATGCAGTTGTTGGAGTTGTTTGAGTTGTTTCTGTTGTTGATGCAGTTGTTGGAGTTGTTTGAGTTGTTTCTGTTGTTGATGCAGTTGTTGGAGTAGTTTGCGTTGTTTCTGTTGTTGATGCAGTTGTTGGAGTAGTTTGAGTTGTTTCTGTTGTTGATGCAGTTGTTGGAGTAGTTTGAGTTGTTTCTGTTGTTGATGCAGTTGTTGAGTAGTTTGAGTTGTTTCTGTTGTTGATGCAGTTGTTGGAGTAGTTTGAGTTGTTTCTGTTGTTGATGCAGTTGTTGGAGTAGTTTGAGTTGTTTCTGTCGTTGATGCAGTTGTAGTTTGAGTTGTTTCTGTTGTTGATGCAGTTGTTGGAGTAGTTTGAGTTGTTGATGCAGTTGTTGGAGTAGTTTGAGTTGTTTCTGTTGTTGATGCAGTTGTTGGAGTAGTTTGAGTTGTTTCTGTAGTTGATGCAGTTGTTGGAGTAGTTTGAGTTGTTTCTGTTGTTGATGCAGTTGTTGGAGTAGTTTGAGTTGTTTCTGTTGTTGATGTAGTTGTTGAGTTGTTTCTGTTGTTGATGCAGTTGTTGGAGTTGTTTGAGTTGTTTCTGTTGTTGATGCCGTTGTTGGAGTTGTTTGAGTTGTTTCTGTTGTTGATGCAGTTGTTGGAGTAGTTTGAGTTGTTTCTGTTCTTGAAGCAGTTGTTGGAGTAGTTTGAGTTGTTTCTGTTGTTGATGCAGTTGTTGGAGTTGTTTGAGTTGTTTCTGTTGTTGATGCAGTTGTTGGAGTAGTTTCAGTTGTTTCTGTCGTTGATGCAGTTGTAGTTTGAGTTGTTTCTGTTGTTGATGCAGTTGTTGGAGTAGTTTGAGTTGTTTCTGTTGTTGATGCAGTTGTTGGAGTTGTTTCTGTTGTTGATGCAGTTGTTGGAGTAGTTTGTGTTGTTTCTGTTGTTGATGCAGTTGTTGGAGTAGTTTGAGTTGTTTCTGTTGTTGATGCAGTTGTTGGAGTAGTTTGAGCTGTTTCTGTTGTTGATGCAGTTGTTGGAGTAGTTTGAGTTGTTTCTGTTGTTGATGCAGTTGTTGGAGTAGTTTGAGTTGTTTCTGTTGTTGATGCAGTTGTTGGAGTAGTTTGAGTTGTTTCTGTTGTTGATGCAGTTGTTGAGTTGTTTCTGTTGTAGAAGCAGGTGTTGGAGTTGTTTGAGGTGTTTCTGTTGTTGATGCAGTTGTTGGAGTAGTTTGAGTTGTTTCTGTTGTTGATGCAGTTGTTGGTTTGAGTTGTTTCTGTTGTTGATGCAGTTGTTGGAGTAGTTTGAGTTGTTTCTGTTGTTGATGCAGTTGTTGGAGTTGTTTGAGTTGTTTCTGTTGTTGGAGTAGTTTGAGTTGTTTCTGTTGTTGATGCAGTTGTTGGAGTTAGTTTGAGTTGTTTCTGTTGTTGATGCAGTTGTTGGAGTAGTTTGAGTTGTTTCTGTTGTTGATGCAGTTGTTGGAGTACTTTGAGTTGTTTCTGTTGTTGATGCAGTTGTAGTTTGAGTTGTTTCTGTTGTTGATGCAGTTGTTGGAGTAGTTTGAGTTGTTTCTGTTGTTGATGCAGTTGTTGGAGTAGTTTGAGTTGTTTCTGTTGTTGTTGCAGTTGTTGATGTTGTAGTTTGACTTGTTTCTGTTGTTGATGCAGTTGTTGGAGTTGTTTGAGTTGTTTCTGTTGTAGATGCAGTTGTTGTAGTAGTTTGTGTTGTTTCTGTTGTTGATGCAGTTGTTGGAGTTGTTTGAGTTGTTTCTGTTGTTGATGCAGTTGTTGGAGTAGTTTGAGTTTTTTCTGTTGTTGATGCAGTTGTTTGAGTATTTTGTGTTGTTTCTGTTGTTGATGCAGTTGTTGGAGTAGTTTGAGTTGTTTCTGTTGTTGATGCAGTTGTTGGAGTAGTTTCAGTTGTTTCTGTTGTTGTTGGAGTAGTTTGAGTTGTTTCTGTTGTTGATGCAGTTGTTGGAGTTGTTTGAGTTGTATCTGTTGTTGATGCAGTTGTTGGAGTACTTTGAGTTGTTTCTGTTGTTGATGCAGTTGTAGTTTGAGTTGTTTCTGTTGTTGATGCAGTTGTTGATGTTGTAGTTTGAGTTGTTTCTGTTGTTGATGCAGTTGTTGGAGTTGTTTGAGTTGTTTCTGTTGTAGATGCAGTTGTTGGAGTAGTTTGTGTTGTTTCTGTTGTTGATGCAGTTGTTGTATGAGATGTTTCTGTTGTTGATGCAGTTGTTGGAGAAGTTTGAGTTGTTTCTGTTGTTGATGCAGTTGTTGGAGTAGTTTGAGTTGTTTCTGTTGTTTCTGTAGTTGTTGGAGTAGTTTGAGTTGTTTCTGTTGTTGATGCTGTTGTTGGAGTTGTTTGAGTTGTTTCTGTTGTTGATGCAGTTGTTGGAGTAGTTGGAGTTGTTTCTGTTGTTGATGCAGTTGTTGGAGTTGTTTGAGTTGTTGCTCTTGTTGATGCAGTTGTTGAGTAGTTTGAGTTGTTTCTGTTGTTGATGCAGTTGTTGGAGTAGTTTGAGTTGTTTCTGTTGTAGATGCAGTTGTTGGAGTAGTTTGAGTAGTTTCTGTAGTTGATGCAGTTGTAGTTTGAGTTGTTTCTGTTGTTGAGGCCGTTGTTGGAGTTGTTTGAGTTGTTGCTGTTGTTGATGCAGTTGTTGGAGTAGTTTGAGTTGTTTCTGTTGTTGATGCAGTTGTTGGAGTAGTTTGAGTTGTTTCTGTTGTTGATGCAGTTGTAGTTTGAGTTGTTTCTGTTGTTGATGCAGTTGTTGGAGTAGTCTGAGTTGTTTCTGTTGTTGATGCAGTTGTTGGAGTAGTTTGAGTTGTTTCTGTTGTTGATGCAGTTGTTGGAGTTGTAGTTTGAGTTGTTTCTGTTGTTGATGCAGTTGTTTGAGTTGTTTCTGTTGTTGATGCAGTTGTTGGAGTAGTTTGAGTTGTTTCTGTTGTTGATGCAGTTGTTGGAGTAGTTTGAGTTGTTTCTGTTGTTGATGCTGTTGTTGGAGTTGTTGGAGTTGTTTCTGTTGTTGATGCAGTTGTTTGAGTTGTTTCTGTTGTTGATGCAGTTGTTGGAGTAGTTTGAGTTGTTTCTGTTGTTAATGCAGTTGTTGGAGTTGTTTGAGTTGTTTCTGTTGTTGATGCAGTTGTTGGAGTTGTTTGAGTTGTTTCTGTTGTTGAGGCCGTTGTTGGAGTAGTTTGAGTTGTTTCACTTGTTGATGCTGTTGTTGGAGTTGTTGAAGTTGTTTCTGTTGTTGATGCAGTTGGAGTTGTTTCTGTAGTTTCTGTAGTTTCTGTAGTTTCTGTTGTTGATGCAGTTGTTGGAGTTGTTTGAGTTGTTTCTGTTGTTGATGCCGTTGTTGGAGTTGTTTGAGTTGTTTGAGTTGTTTCTGTTGTTGATGCAGTTGTTGGAGTAGTTTGAGTTGTTTCTGTTGTTGATGCTGTTGTTGGAGTTGTTGGAGTTGTTTCTGTTGTTGATGCAGTTTGAGTTGTTTCTGTAGTTTCGGTAGTTTCTGTAGTTTCTGTAGTTTCTGTTGTTGATGCAGTTGTTGGAGTTGTTTGAGTTGTTTCTGTTGTTGATGCAGTTGTTGGAGTAGTTTGAGTTGTTTCTGTTGTTGATGCAGTTGTTGGAGTTGTTTGAGTTGTTTCTGTTGTTGATGCAGTTGTTGGAGTAGTTTGAGTTGTTTCTGTTGTTGATGCAGTTGTTGGAGTAGTTTGAGTTGTTTCTGTTGTTGATGCACTTGTTGGAGATGTTTCTGTTGTTGATGCAGTTGTAGTTTGATTTGTTTCTGTTGTTGATGCAGTTGTTGAAGTAGTTTGAGTTGTTTCTGTTGTTGATGCAGTTGTTGGAGTAGTTTGAGTTGTTTCTGTTGTTGATGCAGTTGTTGGAGTAGTTTGAGTTGTTTCTGTTGTTGGTGCAGTTGTTGGAGTAGTTTGAGTTGTTTCTGTTGTTGATGCAGTTGTAGTTTGAGTTGTTTCTGTAGTTTCTGTAGTTTCTGTAGTTGATGCAGTTGTAGTTTGAGTTGTTTCTGTTGTTGATGCAGTTGTTGGAGTAGTTTGAGTTGTTTCTGTTGTTGATGCAGTTGTTGGAGTAGTTTGAGTTGTTTCTGTCGTTGATGCAGTTGTAGTTTGAGTTGTTTCTGTAGTTTCTGTAGTTTCCGTAGTTTCTGTTGTTTCTGTAGTTTCCGTAGTTTCTGTTGTTTCTGTAGTTGATGCAGTTGTTTGAGTAGTTTCTGTAGTTGATGACTGGGTTGTTGTTAAAGTTGTTGCAGTTGATGTTGAGTTGTTTGCTGAATGTTGAAGTTGTTCTGTTGTTTGATGTTGACAGTTGTTGAGTAGTTTGAGTTGTTTCTGTTGTTACATGCATGATGAGTTGTTCCATCTGGTATGTTGAGAGGACTGTTGTTGCAGTTGTAGTTGTTTCTGTTGTATAAGCAATGCAGTTGTTGAGTTGTTTGAGTTGTTTCTGTTGTTGAACACACATGCAGTTGTTATTGGAGTAGTTTGAGTTGTTTTGATTTCCATTCAGGTCAACATCAAGTTGTTTCTGTTGTTGATGCTAAAGCTTTGAGTTGTTTCTGGTGTACTTATGATGCAGTTGTTGGAGTAGTTTGAGTTGTTTCTGTTGAACAGAGAGTTGCATTATGTTGGACATGTAACACATAAAATATACTCTGGAATATTTAAAAAAACTGTTGTTGATGCAGCATATGTTTAAAGTTGTTGTTGTTTAAATGAGTTGTTTATGATAAACTGTTTGCTGTTGTTTCTGTTGTTGATGCATTTGTAGTTTGAGTTGTTTCTGTTGTTGATGCAGTTGGAGTAGTTTGAGTTGTTTCTGTTCCAATTAGGTAGCTTGAAAAGTTGTTGTTTCTGTTGTTGATGCATAAAGACTTGTTGAGCACGTGACTGTTTGAGTTGTTTCTGTTGTTGATGCAGTTGTTGGAGTTTGAGTTGTTGACTTATCTGCAGTTGTTGATAGTTTGAAAAACAGTTGTTGATCTACCAGGCTATTGTTTCTGTTGTTGATGCAGTTGTTGTTGTATGAAGTTGTTTCACTATGTTGATGCAGTTTTTGTAAATATAAGTTGTACTATGTATGCAGTTGATTGGAGTAGTTTGAGTTGTTTCTGTTGGATTGATTACAGGAGCTAAATTGTTTCTGTTGGGGCATCCATCTTCCATTGTATGCGAGTTGTTGGTGAGGTTTCAGAGTTCCCAGTAGGAAATTTTGACTTTGTTGATGCAGTTGTTGGAGTTTTACTGTTGTTTCTGTTGTTGACTGCAGTTGGATTGCAGTCTGCATTGTTTTTACAACTTCTGTTTTTCAACAACTTAAGGATGCAAAGCCACGAGTAGTTTGAGTTGTTTCTAGTTACGAGTTGGTAGTTTTGTTGTTGATGACAACAAGTTTTGGAAAAAGTTAGTTTGTAGTTGTTGTAGCAGTTGTATGGCTACTTACAGCCCGGTGCTTGATGCAGTTGTTGAATAATATAGTTGTTTCTAGTTGTTGATGTCTTGTTTGAAGTTGAGTATCCAGGTTTCCAGTTGTTTCTGTGTTGAGGCAGAATAGTTTTGATAGTTTCTTAGTTGCTATGACTCAGTTGTTGGAGTTAGTGTGTATTTCCATCAGGCATATATTGTTGAGACTTTTTGTTTCTGTTGTCTCTTTAACTTGAGATGTTTGGAAATATTAAATTTCTGTTGTTGCACTGCAGTTGTTTAGTTTGGAGTTGTTTTTATTCTGTTGAATGCAGTTGTTGAGCTAGTTTGAGTTGTTTCTGTTGTTGATGCAGTTGTTGGAGTAGTTTGAGTTGTTTTTTTCTCCAATGTATAATTTTGTTGTTGATGCAGTTGTTTTACATCTTGAGTTCTTGTTTAAAAAGCATTTACATCATATAGTTTAGATAGTGATAAAATGGTGACCTTATGTGTTGTTGGACACTGAAAAATTTGAGGTGCACCTAGTTGTTGTGCTGGTGCACCTTGTTTTTTTAGGTGCACCATTCTAGTTGTGAGAGTTGTTAGCAGTAGTTTATATGTTTATTGTTGATGCAGTTGTTGGAGTAGTTTTGAGTTGTTTCTGTTGTTGATGCAGCTGTAGTTTGCACTTGTATTTTCAGTTGTTTTATAAGCAATTTTATTGGTTTGAACAGTTGTATTGGATATATTTGTTGTTAAGAAATGCAGTTGTTGCACTTTGATTTACCTGTTGGACACAGTTAGACACTGTTTTTCAGAGTTGTTATCTGTTGTTGATACTTTTCAGTTTTGCACTTGTTGATTACAATTTGAGATAACAGACGTTGTTGATTCAGGTTGTTGGACATATTTTCTAGTAATCTGTTTCTACTATTTTATTACAGTTGTTTTGTTGTTGATGCAGTTGTTGGATTGTTTTGCACAATTATTGTTGATTATTTTTGATGCAGTTGTTAAAAAAAATATATAGATATTAACTTTTTATTTAACCCCATGGAGTAATCCATCTTGAGTTGTTTGGGGCCCCAGTTGACCCTTGACGCCACTGTTTATAGATAACCTTATTTTGATGCTCTTCTCTTCACCCTTGTGCATCTCTAGGGTAGTTTTTTTTCTGTTGTTGACAGTTGTTCGTGGATAGTTTGAGTTGTGTTGATGTAAATGGCATCAAATTTGTCAGGTTGTTGTAGTTGTTTTTGAAGTTGTTTTGATATTTCAGCAATTGTTATTTTTTGTCCTTAATGCACTTTAAAAATAAAAAGAGAAGTTGTTGTATTTTTTGATGCAGTTGACTAGTTTGAGTTGTTTTAATACACTGTTTGCAGTTGATATTTTATTATTAGTGTTGGATTTTCAGTTCCTTGGTGTTGATAACCCTTCAAAATATATATCTGTTGTTGTGCAGTTGTTGGAGATAGTGTTGAGTTGTTTCTGTTGTATATCAAGACTGAGAGCTCATGAGCATGTTTCTCTTATTGTTGATCATGCACTGAAAAGCCAATTCAATCATTGTTTACAATTATTTTGATTTGAGTTGTTTCTAGTTGTTGATGCAGTGTGGTGCAGTGTGTGTTGACAAAATTTTGTGTATATGTGTGAATTGGGAGTTAGTGCAGCCCTTTATGGTAATTTCAATGTTGATATCGTTTCTTCAGTTGTTTCTGTTGTTGAAGTTGTTGCAAGTTGTGTGTGTGCATGGGTGTTTTTGTGTTGTGGGGATGTGTTGAGTGTGTGGGTGAGTGTGTGCATGTGTGTGTGTGTGGGTGGGTGATGCAGTTGAGTGTTGAAGTTGTTTCTGTTTTCAGGAAAACAGTCCATTTCGTTAGTGCTTTGTTTGTGCTGGTTTGTGCTGTAAAAACTGTTGTTTGTGCTGCAATGGTTTTTAAGTTATTACATATTATTGTTATAGGTCATCCAGAGTTGTTCTCCAACTGTTGACCTGAAATGGTGCAGTTGTTAGTTGTTTCTTGTTTGTGCTGGTTTGTGCCGTAGAACGCAGTTGTTTGCTGCTACAGTTTACAGTATTACACACTTTATTTTCTGTTGCGATGAGTTGTCATCCAGCCCCCCATTTGTTGATTGGTTTGGTGCCGTTGCTTTGTGCTTCTGTTTGTGCTGGTTTGTGCCTGGAGTGTTTTTTGTTGCTGCTACGGTTGTTATAGTTGTTACACTTTATTTTGTTGTTGATGCAGTTGTTGGAGTTGTTTTCATTTGTTTCTGTTGTTGATGCAGTTGATGGCTCGTTGTTGGCACGCCAGTGGATCGTTTCTGGATTGTTGATGCATGTTGTTGTATGTTTCTGTGCATTTTCATGATGCAGTTGGGGTAGTTTGAGTTGTTTCTGTTGTTGATGCAGTTGTTGTCCGTATTTGAGTTGTTATTGTTGACACGTTGAGTTGTTTGAGTTGTTTCAGTGTCAAATATGCAATGAGTTTTGAGTATGTTTCTCATTTCTGATGCAGTTGTTGATAGTTTGTTAGGTTTCTGTTGTTGATGCAGTTGTTGGAGTTTTCAGTTGTTTCTGTTGTTGATGCAGTTGTTGGAGCATCTTTGCTTACTGTTTTCATTCAGGCTAGTTTGACCTCAGCATGTACTGGCACAGAATGTTTACAGTTGCTTTTGTCCAATATTGATCTTGCATCTTTTGTTGATAGTGACGAGCCTGGTTGTTTCTGTTGTCTGATGCAGGTGTTGGAGATTTTATGTGTTGTCCATGCAGTTTGGGTCTAATTTCATTCTGTTGGTCAAGTTGAGCAGTGAGCACTGCTTGTTTTCCTTGGATGCAGTTGTTGGAGATGAGGAAGACCCTCTGATGAAGACAGTTGTTGGAGACACAGAGGATGATGTTGACCAGAAGACACAGCATGTTTTTATTTGGATGGGAGTCAAGGACTAGGATAACTTGAGTCCCCACTAATACAGACATGGCCTGCACCAGCCAGCTGGGAGTTTTGTCAATCCATCAATCAATCTATCAACCAATCAGTTGTTCAATCTATTTGAATCTGTTTCAATAAACCAATCAATTTCAATCAGTCTTTATCTTTATAGCAGTTTCATAACAAGGTTGTCTCACTGTTGATGAGCAGGCTGAAGTTTGAGTTGTTATGGATACACACATACACACCTGTTGGAGTTGTTGATTCTCATGTTTGGTTGTCATGAGCAGCACTGGCCAGTTGAGTGTTTTTTAGAGAGTTTACTGTAACAGTTGATGCCTGTTTGTTGGAGTTGTTGAGCAGTTGTTTCTGTTGTTGATGCAGTTGTTAGGGAGGTGAGCAGAAACAAGTGGAGTAAGAACTAAAGGTGCTGACAGTTCCGTGGAGTCATAGACCTGTCCTTGTTTTGTTGTCTCTGATGAATAGTTGTTATCAAAGTTAGTTGAGATGTGTGATCTTGTTTCAAGAGGGTTCATGTCTATGTGGTTGTGAGTAGTTTACTGTCCATGATGCAGTCTGATGTTAACATTAATATCTTAATGAATTTCATCCAGAGAAGTGATGTTAATTAATATATCAGTTGCTGGACTACCATTAAATGAGTTATCTGATCTAAAACTGATCAGTTGATGCGATTCTGTTGTGGCTGATGTGAGATGGAGCATGGTAGTTTGTCATCCATAATTGTTTGTCAAGTTGTTCATAGTTTATAACCTGTTTGCTGTTGTTTTGTTGGGAACAAATATGTATTTCTGTTGTTGATGCAGTTGTTGGAGTATGTTTCTGTTTCCTGGCATTACACACTATGTGGTTAGGATGGAAAATAATTGAATTTGTTGGGTTTTTGTTGTATTGTTTTAGTCAACATTTTCACCTGGCATATGAGTTGTTCTGTTGTTGAACAAAATTGTGTTATGTTTGTTTCTGCTTGTTGATGCAGTTGATTATGTTTGAGTGTTACATTCATATATACATTGTTTATGGCAGTTGTTTCTGTTGTCTGATGCAGTTGTTAACCATAGGGACATATTTGGGTTATTTTATACAGTTTGACCCTGCATGTTAACATCCATCCAAATTAGTTTAAATGCAATCTTGACACTCCCAGGCTCTGATAAAATCATTCTGTTTTTAATGCAACTGAATGAAAAAAAATCAGTTGTTTTGTGTTTTTTGTATTCTTTAAAAGTGGACTTTTTTCACAAAACTGGCATTGAAGGGGTTAAAACTTTGACTGTTTTTATGTATGGTTACAGCTGAACCTCCTGAAGGTGTCCATGTCAAAAAAAATCCAAAGATACATTTATTCATTATTTACTTATGGCTGTTTCACTCAGCTGATAAATTTTACCCTTAGGGACTTTCGTGGTGCCTTTTATACAAAATGTGACCTTGCACAAAAAACAAACATGCGTCCAAATTAATTTTTCTACCAATCTTTGACACTCCCAGGCTCTGATAATCACCCAGAACACATGACATTTTTAATGGACTTGTTTCACTTTTTGTGTTTTTTTTGTATTATTTAAAGGTCGTCTTTTTTCACCAAAACTGGCATTGAAGGGTTAAAACTTTTAAACAACATAAAAATGTGTTATATATGGTTACAGCTGAACCTCCTGAAGGTGTCATGTAAAAAAAAAGTGGAATAATACATTCATTTATAATTTATTTATGGCTGATTTTCAGAGCTGATAAATTTTACCCATAGGGACTTATTTGGTGCCTTTGTTAAAGGGATGCACAAGGGTTAAAGTGTGTATTTCCATCAGGCATATATCTGAGGAGACTTTTGACTAGTTGGTTTAAATGTTGTTGAATGGCTAACTGCTTGACAAAACAATTTAAAAACATTGCAGTTAACTCAAACTAATAAAAACTAGAAAAGAAAACACAAACGATAAGTAAACTAAAACTGTATCTTGTGTTCACAAAACTAACTGAAGCTGACCAAAATTATAGACAAAATGTCCTTCGTTATCGTTTTTGACTTTATTTATTAGCCTTTAGGATTTAAATTAATCCAACACATTTTCCCAACCAATTTTACGACAGTTTTCGGCAGTTGTCAGCGCTGTACGGCACCATCATAGCGACATACTGGGACGTGCCTGTTTACTGCACTGACTGGCTGTGCTCTGTGCCGCCACAAAAAGTGTTGTTTGAACAACTTGAAGAAATGGCTAAAGTTGGGAGGAGGCGGCATGTCCCATTTGGGATTTTTTTGAGTACGACAGTGAGACAAACAAATGAAATTAAAACTGGTGAGATATGTGGAGCGCTTATTAAGAGGAAAAATCCCACAAACTTAAAAGCCCATTTGAGGAGCACCCATAAGGAGGCTTATACAGCCTATGAAAACAAGGAGGGTTTATATTGATGTTTATATTTTTTATATGAAGTTTATACAAAAGTCTGACCTTTTGAATACTGCACCTGGTAAATAAGGTATGAAAAAACTAAAACTAAACTGAAACTACCTCAAACAAAGCGTAAATGGTGTCAACTGGACCAAGCTCGTGTGAGTAGAAGACGTTTCACTTCTCATCCAAGAAGCTTCTTCAGTTCCAAAGATCCTGGTGGAGAGTAAGGGTATTTATGCACCAGGAAGGAGGTGGCAAAGCACAAACAAGTCATTATGCGACCGAAACCAACGGCTCGTTAGGTGTTAATGTGGGACAATAGCCCTGCTGGGCGGTCGTTCACCCCCGGCCCTCCTATGAGAGTCGTTAGGGTCACCTGGCCGAAGGTGTGAAAAGTTAGCTGCGCCTCCTTGGGAGGGCTCTAAAGACAGCATTGTATGTGGGAGACAAGTGGTGTCTGAGGCCACCTCCTCTGTTTAAAGATGGCCGTTCTAGTTTGACATGAATGGCTTCTTTTACCCCTCTCTCAAACCATCTGTCCTCTCTGGCTAGAATGCCACCTTGTGGTCATAAAAGGAGTGCCCCTTCTCCTGGAGGTGGAGGTGGACTGCCGAGTCCTGGCCCGTGGTCGTAGCCTGTGGTCGTGGCCCGTGCTTTGCCACCTCCCTCCTGGTGTATAAATATCCTTACTCCCCACCAGGATCTTTGGAACTGAAGAAGCTTCTTGGATGAGAGGCGAAACGTCTTCTACTCACACGAGCTTTGTCCAGTTGACACGATTTACTCTTTGTTTGAGATGAGTCATGGCCTGGATGACTGAGAATATCCACAGATTTAAACTGAAACTAAACTAAAACTAAGCCTTGTTGCAAAAATAAAAACTAAATTAAAACCAGAATTCCCGCTCTAAAACAAATTAAAACTGAACTGTAATAATAAAAAATTGTCAAAACTAACTAAAACTAAACAATAATGACAAATCCAAAACTATTATAACCTTGATGGCATGAGGGAAAAGTGGCGGCCTTGTCCGTCAAAATGACAGACAGTAAAGAAAGGCAAGTGTGATTGTTTGCCTCCAACTCCATGGCTTCAAACTTAATTTTTCATTTGCAGCCTCTGCTCTCCCAGACTCACAGCAACACGGGCAGAATCCTCCTTTAAAGGTGCAGTGTGTAGAACGTGGCATTTTAGCGACATCTAGCGTTCAGATTCTAGAATGAACCTAACCGTAGCCAAAACGTCACATCGCTGAGCAACGGAATCCTGTGAAGACCAAAAAGGATCCTGAACACTGCACACAGTTTATGTTGTGTGTGTGTTTATACACACAGTTTGAATCCCTAGGACAGAGTAACAACTTTCTATGCATCCACTGCCATCCTCTCCTCTTCTTCACCTGCATTCCAGGTAGATTTCAGAACCGGCGGACAGATTCACGCTTCGTTCTTTTTGCCCCTAAAAACCACCTGTAGACAACACGGTGGATCAATATGTCGGCCAACACGAAACAGCGGCCCGCAGCAATGTAATTTTTTTATAAAGATATTTATAACTGACTAAAAATAAAACAAACGTTTTATGGGGTTGATTGTACTCCGATTTTGACGGACTTTACATACAAATAGAAACATACAGTTGTGCCCAAAAGTTTACACCCCCCAGCAGAATTTCTGATTTTTTGGCCTTTTCTCAGAAAATATGAATGATAACACAAAAACCTTTCTGTCACTCATGGTTAGTGGTTGGGTGAAGACATTTATTGAAAAAAAGATTAGTTTACTGTTTAGTGTGTGCTCAGTGAGTATGAAAAGCTCTGCTATGAGTTTCTGGTTTCTCCTGACAGACACGCGTCATCTTTCAACTGTATAAAACAGGAAAAGGATTTTACAAGATATCTAAGGAACTGAGGATGCCAAGAAGCACTGTTAAAACTCTAATGAAGAAGGGGAGAGAGAGGGATTCTGTTGAAACCAAACCACGGTCAGGCAGACCAACAAAAATTTCAGCTCCAACTGCAAGGAAAATTGTTAGAGATGCAAAGAAAAAAACTCAAATAACTTCAGCTGAAATACAGGACTCTCTGAAAAAAATTGGGGTGGATGTTTCAAGATCCACAATAAGGAGACACTTGAAGAAACATGGGCTGCATGGTCGGGTCGCCAGAAGAAAGACATTTCTACACAAATGCCACAAAATATCCCGCTTACAATCCAAACAGCACAGAGACAAGCCTCAAAACTTCTGGAACAAAGTCATTTGGAGTGATGAGACCAAAATTGAACTTTTTGGCCACAACCATAAACGTTACATTTGGAGAGGAGTCAACAAGGCCCATGATGAAAGGTACACCATTCCTACTGTGAAACACGGAGGTGGATCACTGATGTTTTGGGGATGCGTGAGCTACAAAGGCACAGGAAAATTGGTCAAAATTGATGGAAGGATGAATGCAGCATGTTATCAGAAAATACTGGAGGAAAATTTACACTCATCTGCCCAGAAGCTGCGCATGGGACGTTCTTGGACGTTCCAACATGACAATGATCCAAAACACAAAGCCAAATCAACCTGCCATTGGCTACAGCAGAATAAAGTGAAGGTTTTAAAGTGGCCATCTCAGTCTCCTGACCTCAATATCATTGAGCCACTCTGGGGAGATCTCAAATGTGCAGTTCATGCAAGCCAGCCCAAGAATTTACAGGAGCTGGAGGCTTTTTGAGAAGAGGAATGGGCAGTTTTACCATCTGAGAAAATAAAGAACCTCATCCACAACTACCACAAAAGACTTTGTGGTAGTTGTGGTAATTGGCGCTATACAAATAAAGATTGATTGATTGACTTCAAGCTGTTATTGATGTTAAAGGGGGAAACACAAGGTATTAAAAACTGGGGGTGTAAACTTTTGAACAGGGTCAATATTGAAGTTTCTGTTGTCATTATGATTTAAAAAGAGTAAACTAATCTTTTTTTCAATAAATGTCTTCACCCAACCACTAACCATGAGTGACAGAAAGGTTTTTGTGTTATCATTCATATTTTCTGAGAAAAGGCCAAAAAATCAGAAATTCTGCTGGGGGGTGTAAACTTTTGGGCACAACTGTATATCTCCTATATTCACCCTTTCTGTTTGGCGGAATGCGATGGATGTATAAAATGCCACATTCTACACACTGCACCTTTAAAGAAGGTGTCCACTTTTTCACCTGTGATCGTAGTAGTCAGTGATAGTAGATGACCCGCAGCATGTCTAATTGCACGTGCAATTTTTTGACTTTGCACATGCACTTGTTATTTGGGATCTTAGTAGATCAGGCCCCGAGTCCTAACTGCTCTGATGAAAACAATCATCAGGGGGGGGTAGAGTGTGGAGTTTTAACAAAACTCCACATCCCAAATAAGTTGGTCAGATGTGCGGCCAGAGGTCAACAATACGAGCCTGAGGGTCATTCATGTGGAGGACTTGTTCAGATCTTTTGAAATATATTTAAAGAGAATGATCAGAAAACTGCCCCAGCTTTGGTCTTTGGAGGGCTTCATTAATGTTTCCGTGTTGTTGGGTGGAATGAGAGTGTGAGTGAAGTCTGACTCTTATGATTCTGCAGCTGAAGGTTCATTGAAATAGAAGAAGTGGCATCAAGTTTGATTTCTTACCACACTTGGCAGTTTCCTCCTGGAAATGTTTGGTTTAAGCTGTAGCGATTACCAAGTTGATCATAGCACCCACATTCTTCCAAGGGAACACACTGCATGAGCTCTTCATCGAAGTAGGGCTGGGAGGGTGGACATGATGGGTAACAGCCTGCAAACACATGTTTATGAATGAAAGACAGTGATCATCAGAGAGGCAGCAAGACCAATGACAACAACAGGACGGGAGACGCAACACATCAGCAACAACCAGTGGAGACCCCAACACAGTTAATATACACTGCTCAGAAATAGAGGGAACACTCAAAAAAACACCTCCTCGATCCCATTAAAGGTGTAGTCAACGATCTTCTAATCTTCTAATCCAAAGCACTATTTGTCAAATTCACCGTATTTCTCCTCTCCATCCACAAGATGTCCCCACTGACAGCATGTTGAAACAAAAGTCCGGTTTCAATACACAGCCTTAGCTCTGAATTTCAGCAGGTAAATACTGTGGCTCAGGCCGAGTCACCAAAACAGAGTGCACCCCCCCACATCCAGGGGGCGATCATACTCATGCACAGATCAGACAGAGGGGGGAGGGGGAGTAGGTTGCGTAGTGTACACAGTTAGCGTAAGAGAGAGATACAATAGGTGCAGTAGCAATGGCTGAAAAACAGCCCAAAAGAAAAAGGTCAGAGGAGTGAAAAGTGAAAAAGAAGGGCTATGACCATGAAAGAGCGAAGGCCCGGGTCAACATTGGTGTTGCTTTCTGAAGGTGGAAAAAGGACGTGGATGTCCACGGCTGTCTGCTGGATAGGTTAGCAACATTAGCTTCGTGGTGCTTCACATAACAGTAACAGCTGTCGGGCATTCATCTTATTGTCTAATCTGCCAAAATGTTCTGTTGTTATGATGTTTTCAATAACAGCAGTCGAGTTGTCTGACGAGTCGGGGTTACCTTAGCTACGTTGGTCAGCTACGCAGCTTCTACAGACGTTTCCATGACGATGCACGTCCATCAGCTTTCAGGGGTGGAGCCAGGGGTGAGGTATGAAGGGAGAGGCGGGTCTAAATTCGTTTATCAACAACCTCTCCACTCGTTTTCTCCCACATCGCTGACTACACATTTAATGACATAATGCAACTGAAAATCTTCATTTATTATGTAGTGGAATATGTTGAGAACATCAGAATGGTTGATGGAAACCAAAATCTTCACCCCATGGAAGTTTGGATTCAAAATCGAAGTGGAAAATGAGATCCCAGGCTGATCCAACTTTGGTGGAGATTCCTCAAGACAACTCAAAATGAGCCTCAGGAGTGTGCACGGCCTTCACAGGCCTGTATGCACTCCCCACAATGCCTGGGCATGCTCCTGATGAGGCAGTGGATGCTCTTCTGGGAAATCTCCTCCCAGACCTGACTCAGAGCATCAGTCAACTCCTGGACGGTCTCTGGTGCAAGACATGAACCAGACATGATGTCCTAGATGTGCTCAGGTGGATTTAGATCTGGGGAATGGGCAGGCCAGTCCATGACATCAGTGCCCTCATCATGCAGGAACTGCTGACACACTGCAGCCACATGAGGCCCAGCATTGTCACGCATCAGGAGAAACCCAGGGCCAACTGCACCAGCATATGGTCTCACACTGGGACTCAGGATCTCATCCAGGTACCTAACGGAGGTCAGGGTACCCCTGGTTAGCACATGGAGTGCTGTGTGGCCCTCCAAAGAAATACCTCCCTATACCAACGCTGACCCACTGCCAAACCGGCCAAACCGAGAATTTTGCAGGCAACAGAACGCTCTCCACGGCGTCACCAGACTCTGTCACATGTGCTCAGGGTGAACAGGGCACCAATGGGGAACCTGCCAACCTTGATGTTCTCTGGTAAATGCCAATCGGACTGCACAGTGTTGGGCTGTAAGTACAGGTCCCACTCTCATTGCACCCTCATGGAGTCGGTTATTGACCGTTTGAGCAGAAATCTGCACATCAGTGGCCTGTTGCAGGTCACTTTACCCTTTTCCACTAGCACGTCTTGGCCCTACTCGATTTGCAGCGTGTTTCCACTAGCCTGGTGCCTCCTAAAACAAGCTAGTTTTATTACCTATTCCGCTCTGGTTCCAAGCGAGCTGAGTCCATACTAAAAGATGACGTCACCGACTGCCGACTACTGATTGGTCAGACAATGTCGTCATTGATGAGTCATGAGCACGATGACCTAGCATGCTAGTATTTCTTCTTACCACCTGCAGCCTTCTTCTGCTTTCCTTTTTTACTCGGTTTGTGACAAAAAGACACAGATTGTTGTGTTGCGCTCAAAATGACGTCACCGCAGAGCCGCTCAGCTGTTTACAGCGATGCTGCACCCCGTCGTGCAGGCGACTGGGGCTAATGGAAAAGCAGCACAAGGCTGCGAGTAGAGTCGGGTAGAGTCGAGTAGAGTAGAGTAGAGTAGGGCTAGTGAAAAAGGGCCATTTGTGGGGCTCTGGCAGTACTCCTTATGTTCCTCCATGTGCAAAGAAGCAGATAACGGTCCTGCTGTTGGGTTGTTGTCTTCCATCGGCCCCTTCCACGTCTCCTAGTGTACTGGGATGTGTCCTGGTATCTCCTCCATGCTCCCAACACTGTACCGGGCGACACAGCAAACCTTCTTGCTACAGCATGCGTTGATGCACCATCCTGAATGAGCAGCACTGCCAGGGCAACTCCTGTGAGCTGTTAGCCTTGCAGAGCAGACGTACCTGCCTGATTCCGAAATCATGCATCTCCGTCTTGTCATCCTCCATTCTCCAACAAATTCACTCGGCTAAATGCTTAACAACCAATCATGGAAGAGAGGCAGGAGCAGTGGGAGCTGCACGCACGACGACAACAGGAAATGACTTGACAGGAAGCAAAGTCACTTCCTGTTGTACAAATAATGGAGGCTAACGTGGGTTAGCCATCATGATTACTCAGTTATACTTGGCGAAATATGCCCTCCCCATAAGTTTACTTAGTAGGCATTGTCCATGTTTATGTCCTGTATAAGGGTTAAATGATACATCTGTGTGCTTTAATTCAATGGGAAACAATGATCTTAAGGTAGATAAGCTATCGGCTAGCAGCCATTAGCTGCTACGGCTAAGGCCATTTACTGTTGTTTGCCTTTGTAAGCCATGAGCCGTAGCAGCTAATGACTAACCATTAGCCGCTACTTTTAGCCACTACATATGCTAGGTCACAGCAGCTACTTGATATGGATTGGTCTGTGATGAGTGATTTGAGCCAAACAATCGTCCAATCACAAGCTGCTGTTGTATTTGAAGGTTCTGTTCCTGAAAACATTTTCTCAGGGCTCCTCCCAGATGGATTAGAGAAATATTTTCAAGATGGAGCTGTCCATCTGGCATGTCAGGTTAATAATACCTTCAGTGGTGGGAGTACTGCCAAATGGAATGTGCCGGTGAAGGACAGAGAAATGGGCTGAGGTCACCCACTGACCCTTCCTTCATAGGGCTGTCTTGCTAATTGCTTCTCATCTCCACCTGTTGTCTGTTCCATGCACAACAGCAGGTGAAATGAGTCACAATAAGTTTCAAAACTGGGCAGGCTGCTATTCCAGAAGTGTGATGACTTGGAGTTGCACTTGGTTTTGTCCTTTTATTTTTTGAACAGTGTGTAGCAGCTCTTCTCTGTTATCTAGCTCATCAGTGTGTTTTTTCTCGTTAACAGGGAAAGGGTTTTCCTGTCAAACCTTGAAGCTGACCAGTATTCTCTGTGGTCTTCCTCACCTTCTAAGGCTGGGATGAGTGCGGAGCAGCTCCCTGATGGGTTTCTACAGGTCTTCATACAAGGAGCTCCACATGGTTGGTAGTGCCATTGGCACTCTTCGTCTTCGTTGTAGTAGTCACAGAATATTGCTGTAGGAGATGACAAACATATCTTTGTGATTAATTCAGCGGTGCACTGCAGACACATCAGCCAACAAAACATTTTCTTTCTCACTGTAGCTCATCTTAAAACCTGGAAGACCACGGACTAAGGCACTCTGGGAGTTTTTAGACCTGAAACTTGACTGCATCCAATTCTGGTGAAAATGAACATGTCAGATCTGCTGGACCATGTCATTTTCTCACTGTGGGATTTAGAATAGTTTATTAATAGGTGCCATTCTAAGGCCATGGCTGGTCTGACCACTCCAAGAGACGCGACAGCGATTGCTTCAGCTCAGGGCCACACTGTGCATTAAGGGAAGAAAGGAGGCAGCTCAAGCTACACATCAGCCGATACTAAGATGACGGTAATGGCCCAAAAAGAGGAATTGCACAGTTGGGCAAAGGCTTCATTTTGGGACATGCCTGACCCCAAATTCCACTGCACATGAAAGCGCAGTGCTCAGCGCGGCTCAGCGCCACGCAGCGCCACACAGCACCCTTGAAATGTACTACGGAGCACTTTGCTCCCATTGTAGTCTATCGGGCAAATTCCACTGCACGGGCTGCAGCGTCAGCGTCGCTGAAACGCCATTGCACGCCAAGGCGCGAGAGATACGCTTCAGGTCTATTTTCTGCGCGGCCGCTTCCAAATCTCGTAAATTCACTGTTTTTAAGAAAGCACCAGACCGGAAGTCACCGTGTGAAGTATATGGAAGTTACAAAATAAAACATATTGCACGGACTCTTGCATGGAAATTTCCTCAGTTGTTTGTCATTACATCAAAACCGGAGGCACGAGCATCAGGTCAGCAGTCGGTCAGAGAGTCCCAGAGACAACACGACACCATGGACGAAGAAAAGTAAATTGTAGAGGAACAGAAATATATAACACTGTGTACATGACACCAAACATCCTTTCTACAAGGGTATAGGCATGGGCGGATCTACCAGGGTGGCATGGGGTGGCAAATGCCACCCTAAAATAAACCCTTGCCACCCCTACTGCCACCCCAACTGGCAGCAATGAACTGATAGAAAAATTTAACAGTAACGAGCGCAAAGTTCTGATGTCCGACAACAGTGAATGCAACACAAAACATACAGTCTGTGGGCACGAAGCGAGAGAGAGCCAGTCGGGAGTCGAGGAGGAAGGCACGAGGAAAGAGGTAAAAACCACGATCTAGTATTTGAGGCCCGCAGGCGGCAACGTCTTCTTCATAATCCGTCTGGGTCGGGACTCAGTTCTCTGCTACTCACCCGAATAACGGGGCTTGGTGTGTGTGTGTGTAAGCTATGCTACAGGCTGAAAAGATGATCACGAGAAGAAAAATCAGAGTTCAAAGTGGCCGTTTTTCTGCCAAAAACCCACCGAATCGAACCATAACCAGCCCCATGTGTCTTGCTCGCATATAAACACAAAGTGATCCACACATTTAAAATTTTAATAAAACATTTAAATAGCTTATAAACACACTGAATATTGATTCAGTATCTGTAAAGGGAAACCTTGTAAATTTAATCTGCTCTTTAAATTTCTGTATATGGGCAATTTCGCCAAAAGAGTGAAATTTCTGTCCCCAGCATATTATTGTAAATTTATAAACACAATTAATAATATGTAACTGTGGTGGGTAAAACTTGTTACATTATTAGTATCTTTTCTATGAGTTTAATGTTTATTAGTCTTCTTTCTATGAGTATACAAGTTAAATGAAATTACTTCCTTGTTATTAAGGTCTAGTACAGTATGTTGTGTTTGCGTTCATCATCAATGCACGGTGGAGTGAGGTTGTAGTTGCCGGAGGGGGACAGCAGGGGGAGTATAATGTTTTTGAGCTACTTGTGGTGAGCTTCACGAGCCCCACTCAGTCATTACATCCATGGCCTGAGGACGGTTCACGTTGTGTCGTCTCACTTAATTTACTTGCCTTTTCAGGTTTGTGTCCCTTCTAATAAGAGGTCTTGTTTCTCACATAATAGTTAAACATAAAGAGGAGTTCATGAGTGTGTTTATGTGTCCATACCTCCGTACATTTTTGAGTATTTCAGGAATTGAATAACGATACCGTTTAGCTGCATTGCTGTACACGGGGCCCGTAGTGGCGGGAACAATTGCCATTGTTTGTAATTCTAAGCTTTGAACATGATTTAAAGTTGTTGTGTATGGTTCAAGTACAATGACTGTGTTTTATTTACGATATTGTTAGTGTTTTGGGCCAAGTGGAGACATGAAATTGCTCACTGTATTTTCTATGATGATATCTTGATGCTGTACTGAAGTGCTGAAAAAAGTCATTACATCCATGGCCTGAGGACGGTTCACGTTGTGTCGTCTCACTTAATTTTACTCGCCTCTTCAGGCATGTTACATAACAAATTATATTTTTTATTATACTAAACACCATACACTTTAATCTTTGTAGAAACGACATTTATATATATGTATATATATATATATATATATATATATATATATATATATATATATATATATATATATATATATATATATATATATACACTTATATATATATATATTTTGACCAAAAGTAAGTTATCTCTTTTATTTTTCCATAAATTAATGATATATGAGCTGTTTTAGAGATGGTTAATCTTAAAAACTCAGTCCTGTTACCTAAGTTATCTCTAAGACAACATTTGTTGATATCAAAAGTAAAATATTCAGTTAAATCTGAAGAATTTGCTCCATGTGCTCAAGCTACTAGTAAAGATGTGAACTAAGTGGCTGGTTTTCACACAATTGCTAAATTTAAGCTACAAAATCATTGCTGTTACTCAAATAAAGAGTAACAGCAAAAAAAGTCATTTTTTGTCATAAATATTAGTGTTTTCATCATGTAACCAACCATTTCTTCTAAATTAACTCTTTTTCTAAGGGGAAACATTGTATGTGGTTGATATTCTTTCAAACATGGTTTTAAAATGAAACGGTTTTTAAAATTTGAGTTTTGGTAACAGCAGAGAAAAAATTGCAATGATAATAAACTGTCTAAAGTTGAAATAAATTAAATAAAGTTGTCTGAGATTGACCAGTAGTTTATTTTCGTAGCGTTACAACAAGTTAATTGCACTCTTTTGGCAGAATGACTCATATCTCTGTTTTGGTTACTGAGCAAATCTGATCGATAAAACCTTAAAAATAAAGAGTTGAAAATGTGACTGCAGTGTAAATGGTGTAAATTCTGCTGAACATGAAGCAGTGTTTTTGCTGTGCTTGTTTTTTGATAGCTCTTATTTTGTGTATATTACTGTATAAAAACAACCTGTATGAACATAGTTACAAAATATTTTTCTAGTTTTTCTGACTGGAAGCTAAATTTATTCATATGGGACCTCTATTCAGGTTTGTGTCCAGTGTCTTGTTTAAGTGCCGTGACCCATTGGTCTCCATTGTGTATTTATGCTGCTGACCTTATTACAGTCCATTAGGAGAGTTTTTTCTTGTACAAATGCTGCTTACATGTGGAATATACAGTATGTTCTAAGTTATGTATTAAGTCTTGCAAGCAGGAATACTTCAGTGTTAATTGTCTATTTCTCATCAAACTACGTTAACTGCTTCAGTTTATATGCATCTGATGTAGGTTGCCACCCCTAAAAAATTCCTGTCCCCCTCTTGCCACCCTATGAATATTTTTCTAGATCCGCCCCTGGGTATAGGCAGAAAGAAGTGAAATAAATCCGAGAGCTGTGAGGTTGGGACCAGCAGAGGGACCTTAGAGAAGCAAAGTGAGGTGTAGTTTATTTCTTTTCTCAGTCTATAACATGTTTTATGAGCATGTGACATCACTATTCTCATGACAGCCTGTGGCTCTCCGGGGATCAGCCCTCCCCCTACAGGCCTGTGCGCCGCGGTGCCGCTCGGTGTGCCACTTTCAGTGGGTTTTGCCTGTCAGAGCAAGACTACTGCGCTCCGTTGCGTGGCGCTTTTGCGTGCAATGGAATTTGAGGGTTACAATCACATGTAGGCAGTCTGTGCAGCCAGAAGAGGGGTGATCACTGGGGTCCAAAGACAGATATAGATGGAGCCCAAAACTGCTGTAATGGAGTGGAATAAATTTATCAAGCAGGTCAGGATGTTCAGTGCTGCAGAATAGTTATGAAGTTTATACCACTGCATCAATATGATGCGTTAACTGTGCTGCTTATACAACAGCAGAATTATGAATGAAGTCCTCCCCCCCCTCTCTCATGAAGAGCCCACAATAACTCATTAAAGACATGTGGAGCCATGAAGTCCCCGTCTCCTGACACCTCTGTTATTCAAGGGTTTGTCTGTTGGCTGCAGTCTGCCCTGAGCTTCTGATTGGCTGAGATCTGATGACATTTACTTTCCCAGAGTCTCTGTTGCTCATGTTCCTATTCACAGAGTTTGTCTGTGACGACTTTGGAAACTTTTGACGTCGAGATGTTTTTTAGACAACAGAAAACCACAGACCTATAAACTCTTCACCAAAACACCGGGCATGTTAAACAATGTAAACTTTATTCTGTCATGAAAACTGTTCTGAGAATAAGACTCCTGTGTTTCCAGCCTTGAAATGACCAAAAGTGTTTTCATCAGTTTCTTTGTGCTTCCGTCATTGAAAATCTTGTTACGGCAATGAGAGTTCTTCATTCCCTTTAACTACCTGTAGAAAGTGTCCTGTACTGTGTAGTGACTCTAAATCTGAGTCTCGTTTCAGCACCAATCAAAGTGGCACAAAAAGATCTGGGGGGATTCCTCCCCCAGATTTTACTCCTGCAGAGGAGCTGGCCGAGAGAGCTCATTGGTCAGTGGGCGAGGTTTTTATAGTCTGCGAGTTCAATCTGGAACCTAACCTGCCCCGGAGCAGGTTAGCCGTTCAGCGTACGTTGCCATGGAGACTCGCCTCGCTAAGAAGTGAACCCGTCTCATAGAACAGGGAACCCGGAACTTATTCTCAAAGTTACCTCGCTAGGCGGTAATCCTGCTTCGTAGAACAGGGCCCAGCTGAGGAGCCGAACCCAAACAACGTCACAGTAACACGGTTCTTAGACAGGCTTTAGCATCGGTTTAATTCTCAGTCCACTGCCTAACCCCTTGTTGAACTTCCTTGATGATTTCATGAGTCCTCCATGAGCACCCAATGTTTTGTAGTTCAGGATTCAGTGTTCATGACTTCTTTCATTATTCACTGTATCACTGATCAGTGTGACTGATTCCTTCTTAAGTGTCTTCTTTGTGTTTTCATTTGTTTGTATTACTATCAAATACATTTTAATATATCATACTTACATTAAACTTCTGTCAGTTGGCAGTCCATTAGGAAAATTCACATCACTGTATGAAAGCTCTGTTTTGAGACTTCAGGTTGATAAAAATGTGATTGAGTTGATTTATTTGATTTAATTGATTTGGGTAATTAATAAATCAATTAAACGGTTCTTTTACACATATATTAAAGGGTGGTTCCCTATACTTGGTTATTAAATGAATATTAGTTTATTTCATTAATATATAATATTGCTATAGTAGCCAACTTTAAAGGTGCTATGAGGAGAATCTATTACCAGCGACACAAAGACTCTGCTACCCATGAGCACGCGTGGCGACTGTCGTAATGCTGAGTTCCAGTAACCGCGGAAATGGGAGTGGCATCATCTCCGACTTATCGGCGTTCCAGTTGAAGTCTGAAAAAAACATGCTGATCTACCAGGCTATTGTTAGCTGTTGTTAGCACGCCCTGTGTTGTTGTTCACAAATATCACATGAAGAATGTGATTATCACTATGGCAGCATTTTTGTAAATATAAGTCTAACAATACTATGTATACAGCTGATCTAGAGCGACACACCCCAGTCAGAAGTGCAAATAAATGGATTATTACAGGAGCTAAATAACTGTTCACACTGGGGGCATTCCCAGTAGGAAATTCAGACTTTTAACTTACAACTATTTATCTCATAATTATGACTTTTTTGTCTTTTTTTTGGGCTTCCATTCCTTTTTTATTCAACAATTGTCATAAAGCAACCAAACTCACGGCATATTTTCGGCGTCCTCCACCTCACACAGGCCCCAGCTTCATTACAAGCTTTGGCGTAGGCAGCCACGATTGTGCAGAAACACTCGCAGTCTCCACCCATGTCACACGCACAAGAGTCTTTGACACAAGAGTCATAGAAGGAAACAGGATCCACCTTAAAATCAGGAGAAGGACAGGATTGAAAGAGGTCGCTAAAACAGGAGGCAACAGTGGAGTCATCAGTCATCATCAGCTGGACTAACAGCAAATGGTAATGGAAATGGGAAATGGCAAAAAGACTTATACATAGAGCTTTTCTGGTCTTTGGCAACTCATAACTGCTCTGCACCGCAGGTCACACCGACCCATTCACTCACTGGTGGTTCTGAGTTTCTATGTCTGTTATCCATCAGTATCTCTAACACATTCACATTCTTTCATTCCCATTTACACTCCATTGCCCTGAGAATAGATATATGGCAGAAAAGCTACTGTGTGTGAATGAAGAGTGGATGTGATTGGATAATAATAATAATGGAGCCTGTTACAGTATGTGAATGGGGTCTGGTCAGCAGGCAGCTCTTGCTTGATACCTTTTTCTCAGATTTAGATCATACACCACATCGACCACCTGTTTGGTCCTCATTGTCCACCATCATGGTTCTGGGAGGACGTAAGGTGGTCATGCGGTTCCTGGTTACCTTGGCGTGGCAGGTGCTGAAGGTCACGCTGGTTAAGATGCTGCACTGTCTCTTGGACCAGGACTCTCTGAAGGTGTTGGAGGCGCACGGATTAGGGATGAGCTCAGACCCGGGGCAGCTCGACGAAGCACTCCAGCTGTCTCCAAATACTAAAACGTTCTCTTCCTGGTCGTTGGATGGGGTGGTGAAGTCGTTCTTACTGTTCTCATCATAGTTTCCACACAAACCACAAACTGAACCCTGAGGACAAGCAGGAAGACAGTTCCATGAGAAAAATCATGTCCACATCTGGGTGGACAGCAGGTGAAGGTTTGATTTGCCAAACATGGCTGATCCTCCTCCTGGAGACGTGGGATCGACACCCCAAATTAATGCAGTTTTTAAGTTATCTTTTATGTGCTGCTTTTTCTTTTTTTCTCTTTACAGTATACGTAGCATTCTCACATGTTACTCTGTAAAAATCAACCTCATAGCCATATTCTTGGTTATTATTATTACAGTTTTTCACAGTTCTTAACATACGTTTCTCAAAACACAACGACTCGTTTCCCGTTTTTTGTTTGGTAATCAAAAATCCAAAAACGCAAAACGAGCCTTTATCTGATATCTATTACGGGTTTATTTTTACACAAGGTGGGATATAAAATACGGCCGTAATTCCTTTCGTAAAGCTTGCTTTGCCTTCATGCTGAAGCACTTCCTTCTTCTGTGCTGCTGCTTCTTCTCCTTGTTCTGCTTCTGAAGCTACACTACGGCGCATTACTGCCCTCTAGTGAAATCATTAGTTTGCCGCGCCTTTAGCCCATTCCAAAGCATCATCCGTAACCATAATTGTTTTCTAAAAATTGAGTTTCAAATTCTCACTATATATCTATGTTCTTTTAGTGTGTGACCTTCTTTTACTCTAGACATGAATGAAATATTATGCTAGTTCTAAACGAGTCGTTTCCCGTTTTTCGTTTCCCTTCATCCAAACGGAAATCAGAAATCGGAAAATCGTATTGTTTCCCGTTTTCCATTTACCCATATCAACACGAAAAACGAATGGTCGCAAAGTACACGAACCAACCTGGTCAAAAGGGTAATTTTGTGTTTTTCACTACACAGGCGTGGCAGTTAAAGGAATATGCAATGGCAGAAAAATAGAAGTGGGACAAATGTGTTGGGTCAGGGGCGTAGAATTGGGGCGCTAGGGACACGTCCCCATCAATGTTATGCCACTACTGCAAGGTCCCAACATAAAACACAAGCATAGTTTATAACATTTTAATAAAACACTGTTATATTTAATGCCAAAGAAATAGTTAAAGAGGGGTTTTTGTTTATTATCCATGTATTATTTTTGTATTTAAAGGCAGCAACCGTTAAAGACCAACAATAAAAGTTTGTGGGGAAAAATACAATAAAACCTCAGATTAATAATGTGACTTTATACATTCATATTGTTGGGCAATACACTGATCGATAGTCCTTTTTGGTTTTGGTTCTATATTTATCAGACTATAGTCATATGAATATCTGATGATCCTAAACTGTCCCACTGTTCATGTGTCATGCAGCAATATATTTCTGTCAGGGAACAGACAGGAGAGATTGAGAGTAGTTTTTTCTGAATGTGATAGTTTGCTTGTTTGTTTGATTAGCTATACGTGACATTAAAAAACAGTCATAAATGCAAAATTTTAATTTTCAGGGGTGCCATCTTGGTGTGCTTTTAAGTCCCCACCAATGTCAAAATCAAACCTACGCCCTTGTGTTGTGTCATGGATGGACAAAGAGAGTGAAGCCTGCACAGCACCTTTGCTACATCCAGGACAGCTTCAACAGCTTCTTCTTGGGTACTGACTAAGGTAAGGAAACAGTTTGAAGATGCCTCTCTGTGTTTTTACAGTCTGGGGAACTTAAAACAGATACTCTATTAAAATGTAAAGTTGTACAATAATCATTTGAGCCAAAGCATTATTTATTCATGGGCGAAAAAAGAGTGAAATTTCTGTCCCCAGCATATTATTGTATATTAAATGTATAAACACAAGTAATAATATATTACAAATTATATTTTACTATTATACTAAACACCATACACATTAATATTTGTAGAAAATTACATATATATATATTTTTTTCATATTTTAAAATGGCATCCAAAACACTTATAGCATTTCTTGTCTGTCCCCACAGCCAAACTCTACACTTTACTACAATGCATCATGAACAAAATCCTTCCAAAGAAAATTTTCTTTTGCATTTAAGTGTGACTCCATATTCTATCTACACTTTTAAAACTAAAGTTTTACAAAAAAGTCTTTATATTTTGGTTAAAATTCACATTTTAGTGCTGTCCCCAGGTTTTCACCCAAACACATTCCCCCTTTAAAATTCTGGAACATTCCACCAGTGACATGTTCTGCAGGAAGTGACATCATTTAGGTCTTCTGTTAGTCATGGGAAGACCAAAAGTAAGTTATCTCTTTTATTTTTCCTTAAATTTAATGATATATTAGTTGTTTTAGAGATGATCAATCTAAAAACTCAGTCCTGTTATCTCTAAGACAACATTTGTTGATGTCAAAAGTAAAAAATTCAGTTAAATCTGAACTATAAAGCCAATTGTATCATATTTGATACATACTTTTATAATACCTCTATCTACTCAATATCATCAACAAATTACTAAAAACATCTGAATACAATCAGATAAATGATAAAAATGTCCTCAAATGGATTATCAGTTGCCAAAAACACCTAATGTATCAAATGAGATACAAAAAATCTACATGTTGAATTTTATGGACATTTTGATTTTTATGGATTTTAGCAGAAAGTGAAACAAACATTTCAGCTCCAAAAAACTAGAATTTTCTGGCTATAATCTATGGTCTTGGGCCTTAAAGGGTTAATAATAATAATAATAATAATAATAATAATAATAATAATAATATAACAATAATACATTTTATTTAAAAGCACCTTTCAAAACACCCAAGGACACTGTACAGGATAAAACAACAATAAAATCAATCAAATCATCAAAACACAATACAACTTTAAAATCAGCAAAATACAACAGAACGTTAAGAATGTGCTCCATGGGCTCAACCTACTAGCATAGATGCTAAGTGGCTAGATTTCACATAATTGCTAATTTTATGCTAAAAACTCGTTGCTGTTACCCTCAATGCTGTTACTTAAATAAAGAGTAACAGCAAAAAAAAGTTGTTTTTTTTTGTGATAAATATTAGTATTTTCATCATGTAACTAACCATTTCTTCTAAGGGAAAACATTGTATGTGGTTGATATTCTTATTATAATTATATTTATTCATGGTTTTAAAATGGCATTTGAGTTTTGGTAACAGCAGAGACAAAATTGTAATGATAATAAACTGTCAAAAGTTGCAAGAATTAAATAAAGTAGCCTGAGATTGACCAGTACTCATTTTGAATGAGTAAATGTGTATATTACTAAATTCTTTATTGAAATGGAATGAAAAATTAACTTTAATTTTGAAGAGTTACAACAAGCAGATTTCAGTCTTTTGGTGGAATGACCCTCATGCTATTGTTATTTTGACTGCTATTTGTGTTGATGCTTTGGACATGTTGTTCTGCACCAGAGTGTGTGAGTCTTACCTGAAATTTTGGGCTGAGCTTGATGTACAGGCTGGTCATTTTGTCCCAGATTAGCAAAAGCCCTGGCTGTATGACCACTGCAATGTACAAACCCATGCTGTGTGGGACCACATGGCTGCCGCCTTGAATGATGTCGAATCTTTTCTCTGTAAATCTGTAGATATTATCCTGTTGAAGAAAACATAAAATTTACTCACACAAAAAAAGAAAGATGTATTCAGCCAGTCTTCTTCACATGTCCTCTAACAGGGCTCCAGACTAACTTTTTTCAGTGGTTGCAATGGTGCACCAAAAAAATGTTTTAAGGTGCACCATTGCACAAAAACTGGTGCCCAAATTTTTCATAGTGTCTTTTTTAACATCATGAGATCACCATTTTATCCCCCTTCATAACTTTTATATAATGTAAATTATTTTAAACAAGAATGAGATGTAAAGATATACTTGTCTTTATTCAAAGCAAAATTAAAAGAGACATAGAGCATTTAAAGTGCTTCACTTAATGAAATTGACCATTTCAAACTAAAACATTAAGCAAAATAAAACATTTCAAAATAAAAGTGCTTTACTTAACTGAAATTTAACATTTTGAACTCAAATATCTCAAGTCAAATAAAACATTTCAAAATAAAAAAGAGCTAATGTTTAAGGTGTTACACTGAATTTTAACAACCAACAACATAACATTTAACTGGGTGGTCTTAATTTCCAATAAACTTGAACCTAGAATAAGACTTCACACACTATAGTCAAAATTTGAAAAACTGAAACAAAGGTTAATTGTAAATAAACGATTCCCATACTTACTTATAAAAACATAATATAATTTGGCAGAGTTTTGCTGCTTCTTCAGAGTTACCGCTCTGTGCTGAAACCTGACACCACAGTAAGGCTCTGTTTTGGCTAATTTGCATACTAACAGCTGATTGGATGATTACTGAGGTTTAAACATTTGGGTAGGAGTACAGGTGGATTTTGATGGACTTTTCCGCTACTGCAGTTACAAGAGTGCACCTAACATTTTCTCTTGGTGCACCAGTGCACCCGATAAAACTTTTTTAGGTGTACTCTCACAAATTTTGGGTGCATGTGCACCTAAAATGATTGCACTCTGGAGCCCTGCCTCTAATGTTTAGAAGAAACAATGAGCTGCTTCTGAACATTCTGGACCATGATCCATCAATGACAAAATCTATTGGACTAAGAGGCTTATTTATATTCTTTAGGAAGCATGCCAGTGAGAAGCACAAGACCTCACACATGAATAACAAAAAAGCAATGAAACAAAATTCATGTGAAAACGTGAAAGCAAGATCACAAGCAAATCGTGTGACATTAAATTTGGAGAGACAGATGTGGAACAGCTGGGGGTCAAGGGTCCGTGTACTTTGCGGCCATTCGTCTTTCGTGTTGATGTGGGTAAACAGAAAATGGGAAACCATCCGATTTTCCGATTTCCGTTTGAATGAAGGGAAACGACTCGTTTGGTAATCGAAAATCCAAAAACGGAAAACGAGCCTTTATCTGATATCTATTACGGGTTTATTTTTACACAAGTTGGGATATAAAATACGGCCGTAATTCCTTTCGTAAAGCTTGCTTTGCCTTCACCCTGAAGCACTTCCTTCTTCTGTGCTGCCGATTGTAAGTTGTTTTGAGATAACACTTGTTATGAACTGGTGGTATACAAATAAAGATTGATTGATAAAACATTTCAGAACCGAGGCTTACCTTGTTTGTAATGTGTAACTGCCCATCTGGTAATATGTGTTTAGAATGTAGTTTGACTATTTAAATAAATGTCTATTTATTATTACATGATAATAACAAATACATTTATTCTGAACTAAATACAATTTACAGAACTAGCATAATATTTCATTAATGTCTAGAGTAAAAGAAGGTCACACACTAAAAGAACATAGATATATAGTGAGAATATAAAATTAATTTATAGAAAACAATTATGGTTACGGATGATGCTTCGAAATGGGCTTAAAGCGCGGCAAACTAATAATTTCACTAGAGGGCAGTAATACGCCGTAGTGTAGCTTCAGAAGCAGAACAAGGAGAAGAAGGAAGTGCTTCAGGGTGAAGGCAAAGCAAGCTTTACCAAAGGAATTACGGCCGTATTTTATATCCCAACTTGTGGAAGAATAAACAGATAAAGGCTCATTTTCCGTTTTTGGATTTTCAATTACCAAACGAAAAACGGGAAACGACATGTTTCCCGTTTTTCGTTTCCCTTCATCCAAACGGAAATTGGAAAATTGGATGGTTTTAAAACGAATGGCCGCAAAGTACACGGACCGTCAGGGATGAACTGGCTATTTTATTATTTGATTTTAGGAAGAGTCACTGTGTGTAAGTACGACAGAAATGCAGTAAGTGAACAAAATACCCGTGCTCTGACTCAGTGGTTATATCAGCTGGAAGTGGCAGCAGGGCTCTCCTAAAGCGGTGAGACTGCTGCTTACATTAAAAAAGTGGTTCCCAAACTTTTCACAGCCTGTACCCCTCCAGACTCTTGACCTGCAGCCACATAGCCCCTACTGTCACAAACTTATAGCAACTAGAAAAGGAAATGTGTCTGTAAGCCTGCGACGCCCCACTTCCTGCATTTCACATGCAAATAAAATCTCTTAAAGTGAATTATTTCTCACTTACAGAAGAGTATAAGAGCCGTGTTAGATGGAGAAAATGATTTTGGCGAGATTGGAGTTGAAATTAATAGAAAAAGTCTAAATGCTTTTTTGTGATAAAGGTTGAAATGTCAAGAAAATAAGCTGACATGTCAAGAATAAAGTTGACATACATTGTATGTCAACTTTATTCTCGACTTTCCACTTTTTTTTCTTAACATTTCAACTTTATCTCAAGATTTTGACTTCTTTCTTGTCTTTTCTGTTTTAATCCCGACCTCCCAAAAACTATTTTTCCATCTAAAATGGCCCTCAAACTCTTTTGTACCTATTAAATAGATGTATTTGCCTGCAGTTTTGTGGGAAACATCAGTTGACTTTTTGAAAATAAAAAATTACATATCTAGAACATATTAAAGGTGCTATGAGGAGAATCTATTACCGGCAACATAAAGACTCTGCTACCCATGAGCACGCGTGGCGACTGTCGCAATGCTGCGTTTCAGTAACCTCGGAACTGGGAGTGACGTCATCTCCGACTTAACGGTGTTCCAGTTGAAGTCGGACATGCCGATCTACCAGGCTATTGTTAGCTGTTGTTAGCACGCCCTGCGTTGTTGTTCACAAATATCACATGAAGAATGTGATTATCACTATGGCAGCATTTTTGTAAATATAAATCTAACAATACTATGTATACAGCTGATCTAGAGCGACACACCCCAGTCAGAAGTGCAAATAAATGGATTATTACAGGAGCTAAATAACTGTTCACACTGAGGGCATCCATCTTCCATTGTCAACTCGGGGATGGTGAGGTTTCACCGAGTTCCCAGTAGGAAATTCAGACTTTGGGGGACGTTCCAGTTGCAGTTTCCTACTCGGAACTCGGAAATTCCTACTTCTGACTACAACTGGAACGCACCAAAAGACGTGACCCAAGCCAAAGTGTGTGTGTTGTGATGCTAATGAATGCAGCTCGGACCTTCCTCAGAACTCTGCATTGCTTTACAACTTCTTTTTTCAACAACTTACAGGATGCAAAGCCACGAGGTAATGTATCTCTTTCTAGTTACGTAGTGGTAGTTTTTGATGTGTGACAACAAGCAATTTTTGGAAAACTTAGTATTGTAGTTTTGTAGCCGGCTATATATGTCTACTTACAGCCCGGTGCTCTAAGACGTGTTCGAATAATATAAATTTGCTCTAGTTTTAATTGTCTTGTTCCTGAAGTTGAGTATCCAGGCCAGTCCAGCCCTGTCCGACCCGACCGTGAAGCTAAGGAATAGCATTTATAGATAACCTATTTTGATGCTATAAAACTCATCTTAAAGTGTGTATTTCCATCAGGCATATATCTAAAAGTAAGACTTTTCTGTAATTATTTAGAAACTCCTCACAGTCTCTTCAATCAATGAGTTTGAAACTGTAAAGACCAAACTCACCACAACTTTATTGAGAAAGAAATCTGACTCTCCGAGATGCCTCACAAATCCATCCATCAGCCTCTCTGCCAACACCTCAGGCCTTTTCAAATCTCACAATGCTAACATTCACCAGTTTGAACTTAAACTACCGAAGCAGCCTGTTTAAAACCTGACAGGTTTTCTCATCCATAAACTCACAGTCATACCTTTATCTCACCAGAATCTGAATCAAAATCAAACCATGGTTAATTGGACCAAATTTTCTCAAGAAAAGAAAAGTGTATCCTCCGAGAATGTTGTTAAAAAATGATGATGCTATAATTGATGATGAGACACTGATGATGAAACAACAAAACATTTACCCTATGAAAGATGGTGATGGACCTGGAGCAGGCTGTTCCCACACTTCCACACTGAACATTCTCTGTGATGATCTGGAAGGTGTTTGCTGAACCAGCAACACAGCCATCCTACAGGAAAGACAGGAGGTGATCAACAAGGAGGTCATGGTGTTTCTGGTGTTCATGATGTTAATGGTGTTCATGGTGTTTATAGTGTTCATGGTGTTCATGACGTTAATGGTGTTCATGGTGTTTATGGTGTTCATGGTGTTTATGGTGTTTATGGTGTTCATGGTGTTCATGGAGTTCATGGTGTTTATAGTGTTCATGGTGTTTATGGTGTTTATGGTGTTCATGGTGTTTATGGTGTTTATGGTGTTCATGGTGTTCATGGTGTTTATAGTGTTCATGGTGTTTATGGTGTTTATGGTGTTCATGGTGTTTATAGTGTTCATGGTGTTTATGGTGTTAATGGTGTTTATGGTGTTCATGATGTTAATGGTGTTCATGGTGTTTATAGTGTTCATGGTGTTTATGGTGTTTATGGTGTTTATGGTGTTCATGGTGTTCATGGAGTTCATGGTGTTTATAGTGTTCATGGTGTTTATGGTGTGTATGGTGTTCATGATGTTTATGGTGTTTATGGTGTTCATGGTGTTCATGGTGTTCATGGTGTTTATAGTGGTCAAGGTGTTTATGGTGTTTATGGTGTTCATGGTGTTTATGGTGTTTATGGTGTTTATGTTGTTCATGATGTTCATGGTGTTCATGGTGTTCATAGTGTTCATGGTGTTCATGGTGTTTATGGTGTTCATGGTGTTCATGATGTTAATGGTGTTCATGGTGTTTATAGTGTTCATGGTGTTTATGGTGTTTATGGTGTTTATGGTGTTCATGGTGTTCATGGTGTTCATGGTGTTCATGATGTTCATGGTGTTTATGGTGTTCATGGTGTTTATGGTGTTTATTGTGTTCATGGTGTTTATGGTGTTCATGGTGTTTATGGTGTTTATGGTGTTCATGGTGTTTATGGTGTTCATGGTGTTTATGGTGTTCATGGTGTTCATGGTGTTCATGATGTTCATGGTGTTCATGGTGTTTATAGTGTTTATGGTGTTTATGGTGTTTATGGTGTTCATGGTGTTTATTGTGTTCATGGTGTTTATAGTGTTTATGGTGTTTATGGTGTTTATTGTGTTCATGGTGTTTATGGTGTTCATGGTGTTTATGGTGTTCATGGTGTTCATGATGTTCATGGTGTTCATGGTGTTTATAGTGTTTATGGTGTTTATGGTGTTTATGGTGTTCATGGTGTTTATGGTGTTCATGGTGTTTATGGTGTTCATGGTGTTCATGGTGTTCATGATGTTCATGGTGTTCATGGTGTTTATAGTGTTTATGGTGTTTATGGTGTTTATGGTGTTCATGGTGTTTATTGTGTTCATGGTGTTTATAGTGTTTATGGTGTTTATTGTGTTCATGGTGTTTATGGTGTTCATGGTGTTTATGGTGTTTATGGTGTTCATGGTGTTCATGGTGTTTATAGTGTTCATGGTGTTCATGATGTTCATGGTGTTTATGGTGTTTATGGTGTTCATGGTGTTTATGGTGTTCATGGTGTTCATGGTGTTCATGATGTTCATGGTGTTCATGGTGTTTATAGTGTTTATGGTGTTCATGGTGTTCAAGATGTTAATGGTGTTCATGGTGTTTATAGTGTTCATAGTGTTTATGGTGTTCATGGTGTTTATGGTGTTCATGGTGTTTATAGTGTTCATGGTGTTTATGGTGTTAATGCTGTTCATGGTGTTCATGATGTTCATGGTGTTCATGGTGTTTATAGTGTTTATGGTGTTTATTGTGTTTATGGTGTTCATGGTGTTCATGATGTTAATGGTGTTCATTGTGATTATAGTGTTCTTGGTGTTTATGGTGTTCATGGTGTTTATAGTGTTCATGGTGCTTATGGTGTTTATGGTGTGTATGGTGTTCATGGTGTTCATGATGTTCATGGTGTTTATGGTGTTTATGGTGTTCATGGTGTTTATGGTGTTTATGGTGTTCATGGTGTTTATGGTGTTTATGGTGTTTATGGTGTTCATGGTGTTCATGGTGTTTATGGTGTTTATGTTGTTCATGGTGTTCATGGTGTTCATGATGTTCATGGTGTTTATGGTGTTCATGATGTTACTGGTGTTCATGGTGTTTATAGTGTTCATAGTGTTTATGGTGTTCATGGTGTTTATGGTGTTCATGGTGTTTATAGTGTTCATGGTGTTTATAGTGTTCATAGTGTTTATGGTGTTTATGGTGTTTATGGTGTTAATGGTGTTCATGGTGTTCATGATGTTCATGGTGTTCATGGTGTTTAAAGTGTTTATGGTGTGTATGGTGTTCATGGTGTTCATGATGTTAATGGTGTTCATTGTGTTTATAGTGTTCATGGTGTTTATGGTGTTCATGGTGTTCATGATGTTCATGGTGTTCATGGTGTTTATGGGGTTTATGGTGTTCATGGTATTCATGATGTTCATGGTGTTCATGGTGTTTATAGTGTTTATAGTGTTCATGGTGCTTATGGTGTTCATGGTGTTCATGGTGATCATGGTGTTTATGGTGTTTATGTTGTTCATGGTGTTCATGGTGTTCATGGTGTTTATGGTGTTTATGGTGTTCATTTTGTTCATGGTGTTTATGGTGTTTATGTTGTTCATGGTGTTCATGGTGTTCATGGTGTTTATGGTGTTTATGGTGTTCATTTTGTTCATGGTGTTTATGGTGTTTATGTTGTTCATGGTGTTCATGGTGTTCATGGTGTTTATGGTGTTTATGGTGTTCATGGTGTTCATGATGTTCATGATGTTCATGGTGTTCATGGTGTTCATGATGTTTATGGTGTTCATGGTGTTTATGGTGTTCATGGTGTTTATGGTGTTCATGGTGTTTATGGTGTTCATGGTGTTTATAGTGTTCATGGTTTTTATGGTGTTTATGGTGTTCATGGTGTTCATGATGTTCACGGTGTTCATGGTGTTTATGGTGTTTATGGTGTTCATGGTGTTCATGGTGTTCATGGTGTTTATGGTGTTTATGGTGTTTATGGTGTTCATGGTGTTCATGATGTTCATGGTGTTTATGGTGTTCATGATGTTCATGGTGTTTATGGTGTTTATAGTGTTCATGGTGTTCATTGATACTTTGGGGCCATGCTTCTGTCATGTTCAAAGTATCATAACGACTGGAAAGTGGGTTATTTATCTGTTTATTTGTGTAGTTTATTTGTCAGATGAACCAGATGTGGATGTTTGCTTGGACTATTAGTAAAGATAACATGTTTGTTCTTGCTTAGTCGAGACCTGATCATATTCATTTCTGTTTTGTGGATGCTAACCTTACAGAGGACTTATGGGGCTGTTTACCTGGAGGAGTATGTATTCACACTTTCCATTGTAGTCGTACCTCCGGTCGTCAAACGTGTGGTAGTGTCCTTCCCCAATAATGGAGCAGACTCCATCGCAGACCTTGTCGGTGCACTCAAACCTACCGTTGTTGCAGACACTGAGGGACAAAGAGCCAAGAGACATGGTGAGTCATAGATTTTTCTTTCTGCTAAAGTTCAGATGATCAGGTTTTTCTGCCAGATGAATCCAAGAGCACGGCAAGTATCTGTTTTTTCCTTCAGTAAATAATCCTCTAAGGACATTTATCCATCCACATATGATTGATGCCCCCCGCCCCTGTTGAGGTCATAAAGGGCTGGATACAGCCTTTCCTAGTTATCACCAGGCCAGAGGTTGAACACAGCGAAAAGTGAAATGTTCTTGAGCTTCTGAAGTATCTGATGTGAATCCACGAAATACAAAGATGGGCTTCCTTAGGGATGAGTTCATCGGCCTGAAGATCACCCTTTTCACCAAGAATGCACAAGACCTGTTACCCTTTGTTAAGTTTTATATGGTACATGTGAAGGTTGGTGCCTTTAATTTGCACAGCTAAAGGCTAGTTGCAACAACAACTCCTGATCTCCAATGTAAGCTGTGTGTCAAACTGAAGTCTTGGAAAATGACGGCAGTCTCTCCAAGGTATCCTGCAGTACCTTTCAAAACAAACCCACTAATCTGAAGCAAGCTAATGTCACGAAACCTCCTTCAATCCTCTGCACATCAGACTTCTGGTCTCGTCCAACTGTCTCCTGAAAGCAGCTTCACAGTGTAGGTCACATCTACACATTCACATCTATCCAGCACTGATGGTCGATGTCTCTATGTAAGTTACACATCAAAAAAGCACAACCTCACTTTGTAACACACATTTACAAGATACTGACACTTGATGTGTCAGAGGAAGATCATGTCACTCAGCACATGGGTTGGTCTGAACCATCTCTAAGCATGGATATCAATGATTTCAGTGGATATTCCTGATTTCAGTGGATATCAATGATTTCAGTGGATATTCCTGATTTCAGTGGATATCAATGATTTCAGTGGATATTCCTGATTTCAGTGAATATTCCTGATTTCAGTGGATATCACTGATTTCAGTGGATATCAATGATTTCAGTGGATATTCCTGATTTCAGTGGATATACCTGATTTCAGTGAATATTCCTGATTTCAGTGGATATCAATGATTTCAGTGGATATTCCTGATTTCAGTGGATATCAATGATTTCAGTGGATATTCCTGATTTCAGTGGATATCAATGATTTCAGTGGATATTCCTGATTTCAGTGAATATTCCTGATTTCAGTGGATATCACTGATTTCAGTGGATATAGCTGATTTCAGTGCATATTCCTGATTTCAGTGGATATACCTGATTTCAGTGCATATTCCTGATTTCAGTGGATATACCTGATTGCAGTGCATATTACTCGTTGCGGCGAACAGCTGTTTTGCAATGATTTCAGTGGATATTCCTGATTTCAGTGGATATCAATGATTTCAGTGGATATTCGGATTTCAGTGAATATTCCTGATTTCCAGTGGATATCACTGATTTCAGTGGATAGTGGGTTTTCTGATTCGGCATGAGTTCGGCTACAGTTTGAGCAACAGTTTCCACGGTAAGAGCCTTTCAGTCTGTGTTTAAGCGTAATAATTGTGGCGAGCGTGCCCGTCCTGTCGGCTGGTGCGTGTACACAGTAATTGCTCAGCTGCATGAAATCAAGCGGGATGATGGGAGACGCTAAAAGAGAGCAGGTCATTTTTCTCATGAAACTATCCACAGAGCTGTGCGTGCACCAAAGTCCAAGAGCTGAACAGACAGCCGGTAAGATCAAACTTATTTCTTTCTGTGGATATGGCAAGGCACTTATTGTGGTGGTGAGGCACTGTGACGTGGGAGAGAAATGTTTGAGACTGTGTTGGATCCGTGGCTGCTTGTGAAGAAATGAGAGAAAATGGGTATTGTTACTCCTGTATGCTGAAAGGTCAAATTGAGTGTTTCACTGACAACATAGAGATGTGACTTTTTAGTGGATATTGCTTGTAAATATGTTTATATAAAATGTCGGTAAATTGGGGGTAGTTGTCTGGGAATTTATGAATTGGATATAGTCACTGCTTAATTAATCTTGTCCTGTAGTTAAAAATGTATTTTATATATGATACATTCACCCTGAATCAATTTGATTTATTTAACTTTAACTTAAAGGTAAAGTTTATTTTCATAATGGTTGGTTTTAATAATATGGGATGGTATGGTAATTATATTTATTAATGGTAAGGGGTTTGATGAAATTAATTGCATTATATAAATTATATGAAGTATAAGGAATTTAATAATTATATGATTTGGGAAGTACCTGGTCCTATGAAATGGTAATGGTGTTTGTTTGTCTTAAAGGTTTTTCACCTGTAAAAAGAGGCCGTAAAAAAGGGAAAGAGGCTGTTTCACCTGTTCCAAGGACTTCTGAAAAATTCTTGCAACAAAAAATTGAGAAAAAGAAAGAAGGAAAAGAAGGAATAATGGTCTGGTCATCTTTTGAGTGGAAACCCGTTTAAAGTTCAGCATTGGTTCACCCTTCAAGTGTGGGATAAGCACAGCAAACAAGCAAAACACTTGACATTACTGGTTAAAGCGGATATTCCTAATTTCTGTGCACATTGCTGATTTCAGTGCATATTCCTGATTTCATTGTATATTCCTGATTTCAGTGCATATTCCTGATTTCACTGGATATTCCTGATCTCAGTGCATATTCCTGATTTCAGTGCATTTTCCTGATTCCAGTGCATGTTCCTGATTTCAGCGCCTATTACTGATTTCATTGTTTATTCCTCATTTCAGTGCATATACCTAATTTCAGGGCATATTCCTGATTTCAGTGGATATTCCTGATTTCAGTGCCTATTACTGATTTCAGTGCATATTGCTGATTTCAGTGGATATACCTGATTTCAGCAGATATACGTGATGTCAGTGCATATTACTGATGTCAGTGCTTATACCTGATTTCAGTGCATATTCTTGATTCCAGTGCATAATCTGATTTCAGTGCACATTCCTGATTTCAGTGCATAATCTGATTTCAGTGCATATTCCTGATTTCAGTGGATATATCTGATTTCAGTGCACATTCCAGATTTTAGTGGATATACCAGATTGCAGTGCATATTACGGATTTAAGCGGATATTCCTAATCTCTGTGCACATTCCTGATTTCAGAGTATATTCCTGATTTCAGTGAATATTCCTGATTTCAGTGCATAATCTCATTTCAGTGCATATTCCTGATTTCAGTGCCTATTACTGATTTCGGTGGATATTCCTGATTTCAGTGCACATTCCTGATTTCAGTGCATATTCCTGATTTCATTGTATATTCCCGAATTCAGTGCATATTCCTGATTTCAATGCACATTCGTGATTTCAATGCACATTCCTGATTTCAGTGCATATTCCTAATTTCAGTGCATATTCCTGATTTCAGCGCCTCTTACTGATTTCAGTGGATGGTCCTAATTTCAGTGCACATTCCTGATTTCAGTGCATATTCCTAATTTCATTGTATATTCCTCATTTCAGTGCATATACCTGATTTCAGTGCATATTCCTGATTTCAGTGCCTATTACTGATTTCAGTGCATATTCCTGATTTCAGTGGATATTCCTGATTTCAGCAGATATTCCTGATGTCAGTGCATATTACTGATGTCAGTGCTTATTCCTGATTTCAGTGCGTATTCTTGATTCCTGTGCAGAATCTGATTTCAGTGCATATTTCTGATTTCAGTGCATAATCTGATTTCAGAGTATATTCCTGATTTCAGTGAATATTCCTGATTTCAGTGCATAATCTCATTTCAGTGCATATTCCTGATTTCAGTGCCTATTACTGATTTCGGTGGATATTCCTGATTTCAGTGCACATTCCTGATTTCAGTGCATATTCCTGATTTCATTGTATATTCCCGAATTCAGTGCATATTCCTGATTTCAATGCACATTCGTGATTTCAATGCACATTCCTGATTTCAGTGCATATTCCTAATTTCAGTGCATATTCCTGATTTCAGCGCCTCTTACTGATTTCAGTGGATGGTCCTAATTTCAGTGCACATTCCTGATTTCAGTGCATATTCCTAATTTCATTGTATATTCCTCATTTCAGTGCATATACCTGATTTCAGTGCATATTCCTGATTTCAGTGCCTATTACTGATTTCAGTGCATATTCCTGATTTCAGTGGATATTCCTGATTTCAGCAGATATTCCTGATGTCAGTGCATATTACTGATGTCAGTGCTTATTCCTGATTTCAGTGCGTATTCTTGATTCCTGTGCAGAATCTGATTTCAGTGCATATTTCTGATTTCAGTGCATAATCTGATTTCAGTGCATATTTCTGATTTCAAAGCATATTCCTGATTTCAGTGCATAAAATTATATCAGTGCATATTCCTGATTTCAGTGCATAATCTGATTTCAGTGGATATTCCTGATATCAGTACACATTCCTGATTTCAAAGCACATTCCTGATTTCAGTGCATATTCCTGATTTCATTGTATATTCCTGATTTCAGTGCATATTCCTGATTTCAGTGCATATTCCTGATTTCAGTGCACATTCGTGATTTCAATGCACATTCCTGATTTCAGTGCATATTCCTAATTTCAGTGCATATTCCTGATTTCAGTGCATATTACTGATTTCAGTGCAAATTTCTGATTTCAGTGCACATTCTTGATTTCAGTGCATATTCCTGATTTCAGTGCATATACCTGATTTCAGTGCATATTCCTGATTTTAGCGGATATTCCTGTTTGCAGTGTATATTCCTGATTTCAGTTTATATTTCTGATTTCAGTGCATTTTTCTGATTTCAGTGCATATTCCTGATTTCAGTGCATATTCCTGATTTCAGTGCATATTCCTGATTTCAGTGCATATACCAGATTTCAGTGGATGTTCCTGATTTCAGTGCATATTCCTGATTTCAGTGCATATTCCTGATTTCAGTGCATATACCAGATTTCAGTGCATATTCCTGATTTCAGTGCATATTCCTGATTTCAGTGCATATTCCTGATTTCAGTGCATATACCAGATTTCAGTGGATGTTCCTGATTTCAGTGCATATACCAGATTTCAGTGGATATTCCTGATTCCAGTGGTTATTCCTGATGTCAGTGGAAATGCCTGATTTCAGTGATATTACTGATTTCAGTGCATCTGCCTCCTGTTTTCTCTGCTCACACTCACCAGGTGTTACAGTCCACCGTCAGCACATGTCCTGCTGGGTAGAACTGGTCGTTGTGGAAACATGGACACCTGTCCAAGGTGACACAGTCTCCTGCTCCGTTATACAGCAGCCCGGGAGGACACATGCATCCAGACGTGCAGCCGGAGCTCACCTGTATACAGGAACACAAGCACAGCCTTTAAAGACATACATGGGGAGGTGGGAAAAGGTTCAGAGTTTATTCAAAGAGCAAATTCACACTTCTGAATCCTCAAATAGAACATAATTAAACTGTGTATAATCTATATTTATTTTAATATATAACCACAGTACTAGACACATTTTAGACACCTGTTATAACAAAAAATGAATATTTTAAGTCTTTGAAGTTTAATAATAATGAAAACATTTAACATTTTTCACTTTGTAAAATGGTACATTTGAAAATTCATGAATAACAACAATTCTATCAATTCTATATTCTGGCATTAAGCAAAAGCCCTCAGGTAGAGTGGGTTTACATTCTTGTGCATGAACATTGTTGAAACATGACTTTGGTTATTAATGCTGTTTATTTAGGATAGCAATGACATTTGTCTTACTCTGGCTGGTGATCTAATTGATTTTTTAACCAATGTGTTTTTGAACTTAAAAGTCTGGTGCTTCACTTTTTCAAACAGTCAGCAAACAGGATCCTTGGTAAGCTGACGTATCATGTTAGCACCTACAAAATGTCTCTCAGAGGCAAAGGTCAGCAGGAAGTTTGGTAATGGAAGCAAATTTCAAAAACAGCCTTTTTTCATCTTGGTAACATCGCGAAAATCAGGCCTATCCTGTCCCAGAGCGATGCTGAAAAGCTGTTCATCATGAGACTGGGATCCACATTCAAGATTTCCTGCTGCTTAACAGAAGGTTTTTTCTTGAGCCATGATGGAGGGATTCATGATTGGCTATATGGATTCATGTTGGTGTTGGATGGATATATTTATATATATATGAATATGTGTATTTTATATGTATATATGTATCTATGTATATATGTGTATCCATAAAATGAAGAGCTTTATGCTCTATTGTAAAGTGTCTTAAGATAACACTTGTTATGAATTGGCGCTATACAAATAAAGATTGATTAATTGAATGATTGATTGATTGATTGATAGGGGTACCATAATTTTTCCCATATTATTGCAGCATATTATTTCTATGTTTATTTTATTATTATTGTTATTGTTATTATTATTATTATTAATATTATTATTATTATTATTATTATGTTCTACATCACCATTTGTAGGAGTCACATTTGAGTTATTTGCATATTTAAAATGTTGTTTTTGTTGTCAACCGTTAATTTTGTGTGGTCAGGTGGTGAGGGCCAGATTAACGACTCACAGCGAACATTATCATTGAGCGCAGGCTTTATAATGCTGTGATTTATAATTTACATAGAAACCTTGTTTCTGATATATTTTGTTTATTTATTGCAGTAAAAAAACTTGACCCAGCTCTCTGGCACAGTTACAGGACAAACCTGTTTAAGGCTTTGGGCCGTCACACCATTGTTGACTTCTATTTTAAATTATACAATGTCAAATACAGCCATGGCAACATGTGACTCACACATGTGACGTTGGCATTGTTGCAGCTCCTCTCACACTCAATGCCGGTGTCGGTGGCGTTGGGGGCATCACAGTCGACGTAGATCATAGGGCGGTGACAAAATGGTCGGCCTAAAAATGTAGAAATCATAATGAACGAAACTGATCAACAGGTTTATATTCACTGTTTAGAGTAGGAGTAACTGTAGTAGAGTGTCCTCTGCATGGCCTTCAGTAAGAAGAGTGTCCTCTGCATGGCCCTCAGTAAGAAGAGTGTCCTCTGCATGGCCCTCAGTAAGAAGAGTGTCCTCTGCATGGCCCTCAGTAATAAGAGTGTCCTCTGCATGGCCCTCAGTAATAAGAGTGTCCTCTGCATGGCCTTCAGTAATAAGAGTGTCCTCTGCATGGCCCTCAGTAATAAGAGTGTCCTCTGCATGGCCTTCAGTAATAAGAGTGTCCTCTGCATGGCCCTCAGTAATAAGAGTGTCCTCTGCATAACCCTCGGTAAGAAGAGTGTCCTCTGCATGGCCCTCAGTAATAAGAGTGTCCTCTATATGGCCTTCAGTAATAAGAGTGTCCTCTGCATAACCCTCAGTAATAAGAGTGTCCTCTGCATGGCCCTCAGTAATAAAAGTGTCCTCTGCATGGCCTTCAGTAATAAGAGTGTCCTCTGCATAACCCTCGGTAAGAAGAGTGTCCTCTGCATGGCCCTCAGTAATAAGAGTGTCCTCTATATGGCCTTCAGTAATAAGAGTGTCCTCTATGTGGCCTTCAGTAATAAGAGTGTCCTCTGCATGGCCCTCAGTAAGAAGAGTGTCCTCTGCATGGCCTTCAGTAAGAAGAGTGTCCTCTGCATGGCCCTCAGTAATAAGAGTGTCCTCTGCATGGCCTTCAGTAATTAGAGTGTCCTCTGCATGGCCCTCAGTAAGAAGAGTGTCCTCTGCATGGCCCTCAGTAATAAGAGTGTCCTCTGCATGGCCTTCAGTAATAAGAGTGTCATCTGCATGGCCTTCAGTAATAAGAGTGTCCTCTGCATGGCCTTCAGTAATAAGAGTGTCCTCTGCATGGCCTTCACTAATAAGAGTGTCCTCTGCATGGCCTTCAGTAATAAGAGTGTCCTCTGCATGGCCTTTAGTAATAAGAGTGTCCTCAGCATGGCCCTCAGTAATAAGAGTGTCCTCTGCATAACCCTCGGTAAGAAGAGTGTCCTCTGCATGGCCCTCAGTAATAAGAGTGTCCTCTGCATGGCCCTCAGTAATAAGAGTGTCCTCTGCATGGCCCTCAGTAATAAAAGTGTCCTCTGCATGGCCTTCAGTAATAAGAGTGTCCTCTGCATGGCCCTCAGTAATAAAAGTGTCCTCTGCATGGCCTTCAGTAATAAGAGTGTCCTCTGCATAACCCCCGGCAATAAGAGTGTCCTCTGCATGGCCCTCAGTAATAAGAGTGTCCTCTGCATGGCCCTCAGTAATAAGAGTGTCCTCTGCATGGCCTTCAGTAATAAGAGTGTCCTCTGCATAACCCTCTGTAATAAGAGTGTCCTCTGCATGGCCTTCAGTAATAAGAGTGTCCTCTGCATAACCCTCAGTAAGAAGAGTGTCCTCTGCATGGCCCTCAGTAATAAGAGTGTCCTCTGCATGGCCTTCAGTAATAAGAGTGTCCTCTATATGGCCTTCAGTAATAAGAGTGTCCTCTGCATGGCCTTCAGTAATAAGAGTGTCCTCTGCATAACCCTCAGTAAGAAGAGTGTCCTCTGCATGGCCCTCAGTAATAAGAGTGTCCTCTGCATGGCCTTCAGTAATAAGAGTGTCCTCTATATGGCCTTCAGTAATAAGAGTGTCCTCTGCATAACCCTCAGTAATAAGAGTGTCCTCTGCATGGCCCTCATTAATAAGAGTGTTCCTGCATGGCCCTCAGTAATAAGAGTGTCCTCTGCATGGCCTTCAGTAATAAGAGTGTCCTCTGCATGGCCTTCAGTCATAAGAGTGTCCTCTGCATGGCCCTTGGGAATAAGAGTGTCCTCTACATGGCCCTCAGTAAGAAGAGTGTCCTCTGCATGGCCCTTATTTTGGTGGATTTGAAAATGCTTGTAATGATTGTTGTATCTGTGGTTCACACTGACCTGGTGCTTGTCCTGGACATTTCAGGACTCCATGTCTGCATGGGCTGTAACACAAACACAGAGACACATCCTTATCATCACTCTTCATCCCCAGCTGTCAGGATTCAAACTTTAAGAGTGCTGGTATTCACCAAAAACAGCAGAAATAAAGTCCTGTTGAGAAAATCCTTTAATAAAATAGTCAAGAGCCAGAGTTTGCCTCTGTATATTGCCCTGAGATTGACTCAAACCAAGTGTTCTTACACTGGGTCGGACATTTTGCTCTAAAATTTCTTGATGATTCTCTGATTTCATGATTCCTGTGATACGATCAAGGCCTCCACGACCCAATGCAGCAAAGCAGCCCCAAACCATTCTGGAACCTCCACCATGCTTAATTGTTGGTAGGGTGTTCTTTTCCTTGTAAGCTTCAAGTGGTTGCAATTAAAACTGCCTATTCTAAATGTGACTGCATGATCATAGTAGCTAATGAAGTATAATTTACAAACCTTAATATGCGAACATTACTTCTGCCAAGTTTGAGTCTGATAAAGTGATGCAGAGCAAAGTTAGAGAGGTTTATAAAGAAACTGTTTGTACTGTCACATTGTGTACTCAAACTTCATGGGTGCCAATAATGATGAGCAGGACTGTATGTAATTTTGTCCAAATTGATATATAGACGCTGTTACTTTAATTTGATATAAGTGAACGCCCTATGTTGAATTAAAAAAAAAAACAAGGTGACAGGAAGTCCAAATTGAGATGTAGCAATCAACAATACCTTAGATTGATGGCCTCCAAGAAACACAGCCTCAACAAATCGTGTCTTAAAATGTTTTATGGAGAAGTTTGATCCTGTTCACGTGTGAAGGAAATGACCAGCAGCATGCGTGGTCCAATTAAGACGGCTCCAGGAAGTCCTAATCAATAACAACACCTCAGTAAGTATAAGTAACTCTCCTCTAACAGACCATAATCACATAAATACAACAATAGAACAACTGAAAGTGAATGACATTGTAACAAACAACCCAACAGAGAACATTTTCACATCCAACCAAAGTGAATCAGCTGTTCCTCTTTGAACTCCATCAGCATCTGCAAGACTTCATCCTCAGATAAAAAAGAGTTACGTGATCACATCTCATGTGAAGAAGCCTCTGAAGCAATGAGGAAGTAAAAATAAGAGTCCAGGCTGTGACGGGCAAACTACAAAGTTGTAGGCCTAAGCCTAAGCCTAAGCCTTAACCTACCTCTAACTCTAAGCCTGAGCCTAACCCGTGAGACCATCATGACAGCTGGAGCATGTTTCACAGAGCTGGTATGTGATTAAAAAAAAAACAGATACGTTCATCAGTCTTCATATTTACCATTTATGGCCCCCCTTGGTCACATATCCTCCAGCAGGTATGATGTTGTCTTTGTCGTGGCACTCACACTCTTGGATTGGCACGCACTCGTAGAGGTAGTTCAGATATTTTCCCTCCTCACATGTGCAGCCGTCCACCATAATGAAGTCAGTGTGGCACATCCGAGTGGGCTGGCTCAGGGAGCGACAGGTCTGCATACAGTTGCTGGTGTTGTACTTAAAGACTGTGGTCTCTGGGCAGGTGAGGAAATCACCTGGTGGAGGAGACAGATGAAGTATAAGCTCACTGTGATCCAGCTTTAATGTGCAGATGCTGTGATCCAGCTTTAATGTGCAGATGAGCTTGAGTGCACACATAGCCATGGGCCTCATATTAACAAACTCTGGTCCTTATGACCATTTGGCAGAGAGTTCAGTGGATTCTTTTTCCTCTGCTGGATCCTCCAGTCAATCACAGCTCTGAGTGAGCTTCTACAGTAAAATACAAGAACAATGCATTCTGGGAGTGTTTTATTGAGGCTTTGATGAGACCACATGTCTCAGTATGGGTCTACAGTAACTCCATGATTCCACTGGTCAAACATCAGCTGTTCATACAAATCTATCTTGTTTGGATACTCACTGCAGATGCCTGCTCTCCAGTTCATCAGAAAGACTCCTTTGGTGGAGCACATGAGCACGTACATGTAGGCCACGTCACACATGCCATGCTCAGGCACCTCACTGCTACAGCTGTGTGTCATGCACATCTGGAAGGAGACATGTTCATGAAAGGCTGGTCCGGCATGTTGTCACCCACGCAACCCCGCCGGCCTGGACTTACCTCAAAAAATATGTTTGGGTCCAGGAAGTGGTGACAAGGTGCAAACACGCCCTGCTGGTCCTTCAGATGGGAACAATGGCGCCGGGCAATCGAATCTGAGATCCGTGAGAACAGAAGAGAAAGCACAGCCTGATGTTAGCTCTGCAGCGCTGCCGTGGCCATGACGACACATAAGGGGGCGTGTCCTACCTGAGTAGATGCCGATGTCACAGGGGTTTGACAGGTAGAGGCCGGCGTCAGGACAGCTGGACTCACTTTTCCACATGTTGGCAAACGTGCGAGCTGTGGATTCAATCACGCCAGACAGGCCCTGGAAGTCGTCCATGGTTCTGTTGTTATAGTTCCCACATAATCCTGCAGTAAGAACACAGACCAAAGGTCAGCTTAGATCCGTGGCCAGGCCTGTGTTCATGCTTCAGTTTAAGGCTTTGAGATGAAGCTCGAGTTTTTTTCCTGTTTAATGATATAGAAAAGTGAAAGTACCACAGAAGGTTCCTTGAAGCGACCGGTCCGCCATGACCACCACCTGCATGCTGGGGCGTAATATGATGTAGATGGTGACGCCCACAGTCAGCTTAATCCTGATCATGTCTGAAGACTCTTTGGTGACCATGTATTCTCCTGCAGAAAACAGCAGACATGTGGAACATTTTTGACTTTGAAATAAACCAGATATTCCACATGTTGAGCTGTACGTTGCTGCTCTCAGAAGAGAAACAGAAACAGATGAGGGCAGTATCAACTCTGATCTGCTGTTGACGAGGACTTCAGCCCCAAAGCAAAGCTCTGGGTAACGGCTGAAACAATGAGATCACAGATACGAGCTGACAGGAGGATCCTCAGGAAGGCTTAGAGCAGGGGTCGGCAGGTAAGTTTGGCCTTGGGCCAAAACATCACATCCTACAGAAACATGTTTTCTCTCTCTCTCTCTCTCTTTTTTAAAAACCTTTTCCCTTATCTATAGGCCATTGTTATACCGTGTCAAAACAAAATGTAGGCTAATTTAAGAAAGTAATTTGTTTAAAATAACTTCATTTCTCAGACTATTAATATGTATTACTGCTTTAGCTCCACTGTGGCTGCGTTATAAAACTGCTAACAGTAGCTTGGTGATAATAAAGCTGCTGTCTTATTACACAGACTGTCATAAATGTGCCATAGCCGACTATATTTTCCCCCCACACATTTAATAAAAATGAAATTTCGATTTTGAAAATAACTACTTCTTTGAGCCCAACTGATGCATTTGTAATAAAGATTTATAAATAAAGATTTTCAGGATTGGGCTATGATTGTGGTTTTTGTGAAAGTAGCTAAATAATTGTACTTTTTTTTTAAATAGTCCTTTTCAGGGACGTGCTGGGGCTGAAGCTTTCCCGGTTTCCCCGATGGCTGGCACATCCCTGCTCCTTTTAAATCAGATTTTTAATTTCATCTAGTGGGTTAGATATTATTGGAGACGGGCCAGTTCTGGCCCGCGGGCCTTTAGTTGCCGACCGCTGGTTTAGAGGCAGGATGAGGAGCTCAGATATCCAAAGCCTGCTGCTGCTCCTTCACACCTGAAGGAGTCAGGTGAGGTGGTCCAGGTGTCAGACCCAGACCTCGCTAAGCAGTGGAAGATGGATGGACAGAGATACTCACGTTTCACCACTGGATAATATGACTCAACCCCATCGGTCTTCAGGGTCCCTGATGCTGTGACCTTTATTGTCTGTAAGCAAGCGAGCAGAGAAGAGTTGGAGTTTGAGGGAGTGAACTGACTCCATCTGCAGCTTTGACCACTCACAGTTGGTAGTGTTGGGCTAATTCATGAAGGTTTAGCTCTATGCTTCAGAGATAAAGGAGAGCCTTTGGATTTAGTCTGTTTTTTACAAAGATTCCATTGAACAATAATTAACAATCAATGTCATATTTTCATTAGTTGATTTAAAGTAAATTTTTGCTTATCATTGCTTTTGTCAGTTTCAAGTTATTTTAGTGACCATGTGAGGTTTTGTTTCTCTAATGGAAAGGTACTTCAATGTTGTCCACTAGGAAATATGTGTACTTTGTATACGTATGTGTCTATACATATACTATGTGTATCCATGATGAAGAGTTTTATGCTCTATTGTAAAGTGACTGAAGATAACACCTGTTATGAACTGCCATTATGCAAGTGAAGGTTGACTGATTGACTGACTGATAGATGTGTATTTTCACAAATGCTTTATTCATGGCAGTGGGCTGTGAGGAGGGGGCGGCTGGTGCTAAATCATGTGGACCCCCTGTGGTACGGTGGGGCCCTGTTGTTAAGGGGGGTGTGGTGGAGGCTGCAGTAGGGTCTTTAGACCTATAACCTCCTGCCTTTGATAGAGACAACTACTAAGAAAAAATAGATAAATAGTGGCTTCTCTGAGCACTCATGGGCCTGTATTTACAAAGCATTTTATCTTCCCACCAGGAGGACTTTGAGTGACACTAAAAGTTCCAAACTAAGAGATTTCTCTTCTCTTTCTCTTCCTGTTCACAAAGCTTCTCAGACTATCTCTGACTGAGGAATTTAAAGTGCTATGATGCTAAAAGAAAGGGGCGGAGCTAACCCTTTTGCTATGGATGATGTCATGTTTCTGACCCTGTTGCTATGGATGATGTCATGTTTCTGACCCTGTTGCTATGGATGATGTCATGTTTCAGACCCTGTTGCTATGGATGATGTCATGTTTCTGACCCTGTTGCTATGGATGATGTCATGTTTCTGACCCTGTTGCTATGGATGATGTCATGTTTCAGACCCTGTTGCTATGGATGATGTCATGTTTCAGACCCTGTTGCTATGGATGATGTCATGTTTCTGACCCTGTTGCTATGGACGATGTCATGTTTCAGACCCTGTTGCTATGGATGATGTCATGTTTCTGACCCTGTTGCTATGGATGATGTCATGTTTCAGACCCTGTTGCTATGGATGATGTCATGTTTCTGACCCTGTTGCTATGGATGATGTCATGTTTCAGACCCTGTTGCTATGGATGATGTCATGTTTCTGACCCTGTTGCTACGGATGATGTCATGTTTCTGACCCTGTTGCTATGGATGATGTCATGTTTCTGACCCTGTTGCTATGGATGATGTCATGTTTCTGACCCTGTTGCTATGGATGATGTCATGTTTCTGACCCTGTTGCTATGGATGATGTCATGTTTCTGACCCTGTTGCTATGGATGATGTCATGTTTCAGACCCTGTTGCTATGGATGATGTCATGTTTCTGACCCTGTTGCTATGGATGATGTCATGTTTCAGACCCTGTTGCTATGGATGATGTCATGTTTCTGACCCTGTTGCTATGGATGATGTCATGTTTCAGACCCTGTTGCTATGGACAATGTCCTGTTTCTGACCCTGTTGCTATGGATGATGTCATGTTTCAGACCCTGTTGCTATGGATGATGTCATGTTTCTGACCCTGTTGCTATGGATGATGTCATGTTTCAGACCCTGTTGCTATGGATGATGTCATGTTTCAGACCCTGTTGCTATGGATGATGTCATGTTTCTGACCCTGTTGCTATGGATGATGTCATGTTTCTGACCCTGTTGCTATGGATGATGTCATGTTTCTGACCCTGTTGCTATGGATGATGTCATGTTTCTGACCCTGTTGCTATGGATGATGTCATGTTTCTGACCCCTCTTGCTATGGATGATGTCATGTTTCAGACCCTGTTGCTATGGATGATGTCATGTTTCTGACCCTGTTGCTATGGATGATGTCATGTTTCTGACCCTGTTGCTATGGATGATGTCATGTTTCTGACCCTGTTGCTATGGATGATGTCATGTTTCTGACCCTGTTGCTATGGATGATGTCATGTTTCTGACTATGTTGCTATGGATGATGTCATGTTTCTGACTATGTTGCTATGGATGATGTCATGTTTCAGACCCTGTTGCTATGGATGATGTCATGTTTCAGACCTGTTGCTATGGACGATGTCATGTTTCTGACCCTGTTGCTATGGACGATGTCATGTTTCTGACCCTGTTGCTATGGACGATGTCATGTTTCAGACCCTGTTGCTATGGATGATGTCATGTTTCAGACCCTGTTGCTATGGATGATGTCATGTTTCAGACCCTGTTGCTACGGATAATGTCATGTTTCAGACCCTGTTGCTATGGATGATGTCATGTTTCTGACCCTGTTGCTATGGATGATGTCATGTTTCTGACCCTGTTGCTATGGATGATGTCATGTTTCTGACCCTTTTGCTATGGATGATGTCATGTTTCTGACCATATTGCTACGGATGATGTCATGTTTCGGACCCTGTTGCTATGGATGATGTCATGTTTCTGACCCTGTTGCTATGGATGATGTCATGTTTCAGACCCTGTTGCTATGGATGATGTCATGTTTCTGACCCTGTTGCTATGGATGATGTCATGTTTCAGACCCTGTTGCTATGGATGATGTCATGTTTCAGACCCTGTTGCTATGGATGATGTCATGTTTCTGACCCTGTTGCTATGGACGATGTCATGTTTCTGACCCTGTTGCTATGGACGATGTCATGTTTCTGACCCTGTTTCTATGGACGATGTCATGTTTCTGACCCTGTTGGTATGGATGGTGTCATGTTTCTGACCCTGTTGCTATGGATGATGTCATGTTTCTGACCCTGTTGCTACGGATGATGTCATGTTTCTGACCCTGTTGCTACGGATGATGTCATGTTTCTGACCCTGTTGCTACGGATGATGTCATGTTTCTGACCCTGTTGCTATGGATGATGTCATGTTTCTGACCCTGTTGCTATGGATGATGTCATGTTTCTGACCCTGTTGCTATGGATGATGTCATGTTTCTGACCCTGTTGCTATGGACGATGTCATGTTTCAGACCCTGTTGCTATGGATGATGTCATGTTTCTGACCCTGTTGCTATGGACGATGTCATGTTTCAGACCCTGTTGCTATGGATGATGTCATGTTTCTGACCTGTTGCTATGGATGATGTCATGTTTCAGACCCTGTTGCTACGGATAATGTCATGTTTCAGACCCTGTTGCTATGGATGATGTCATGTTTCTGACCCTGTTGCTATGGATGATGTCATGTTTCTGACCCTGTTGCTATGGACGATGTCATGTTTCAGACCCTGTTGCTATGGATGATGTCATGTTTCAGACCCTGTTGCTATGGATGATGTCATGTTTCTGACCCTGTTGCTATGGATGATGTCATGTTTCTGACCCTGTTGCTATGGATGATGTCATGTTTCTGACCCTGTTGCCACGGATGATGTCATGTTTCAGACCCTGTTGCTATGGATGATGTCATGTTTCTGACCATGTTGCTACGGATGATGTCATGTTTCGGACCCTGTTGCTATGGATGATGTCATGTTTCTGACCATGTTGCTACGGATGATGTCATGTTTCGGACCCTGTTGCTATGGATGATGTCATGTTTCTGACCCTGTTGCTACGGATGATGTCATGTTTCAGACCCTGTTGCTATGGATGATGTCATGTTTCTGACTATGTTGCTATGGATGATGTCATGTTTCTGACTATGTTGCTATGGATGATGTCATGTTTCAGACCCTGTTGCTATGGATGATGTCATGTTTCAGACCTGTTGCTATGGACGATGTCATGTTTCTGACCCTGTTGCTATGGACGATGTCATGTTTCTGACCCTGTTGCTATGGACGATGTCATGTTTCTGACCCTGTTGCTATGGACGATGTCATGTTTCAGACCCTGTTGCTATGGATGATGTCATGTTTCAGACCCTGTTGCTATGGATGATGTCATGTTTCTGACCCTGTTGCTATGGATGATGTCATGTTTCTGACCCTGTTGCTATGGATGATGTCATGTTTCTGACCCTGTTGCCACGGATGATGTCATGTTTCAGACCCTGTTGCTATGGATGATGTCATGTTTCTGACCATGTTGCTACGGATGATGTCATGTTTCGGACCCTGTTGCTATGGATGATGTCATGTTTCTGACCATGTTGCTACGGATGATGTCATGTTTCGGACCCTGTTGCTATGGATGATGTCATGTTTCTGACCCTGTTGCTACGGATGATGTCATGTTTCAGACCCTGTTGCTATGGATGATGTCATGTTTCTGACTATGTTGCTATGGATGATGTCATGTTTCTGACCCTGTTGCTATGGATGATGTCATGTTTCTGACCCTGTTGCTATGGATGATGTCATGTTTCTGACCCTGTTGCTACGGATGATGTCATGTTTCAGACCCTGTTGCTATGGATGATGTCATGTTTCTGACTATGTTGCTATGGATGATGTCATGTTTCTGACTATGTTGCTATGGATGATGTCATGTTTCAGACCCTGTTGCTATGGATGATGTCATGTTTCAGACCTGTTGCTATGGACGATGTCATGTTTCTGACCCTGTTGCTATGGACGATGTCATGTTTCTGACCCTGTTGCTATGGACGATGTCATGTTTCTGACCCTGTTGCTATGGACGATGTCATGTTTCAGACCCTGTTGCTATGGATGATGTCATGTTTCAGACCCTGTTGCTATGGATGATGTCATGTTTCAGACCCTGTTGCTACGGATAATGTCATGTTTCAGACCCTGTTGCTATGGATGATGTCATGTTTCTGACCCTGTTGCTATGGATGATGTCATGTTTCACCCTGTTGGTATGGATGGTGTCATGTTTCTGACCCTTTTGCTATGGATGATGTCATGTTTCTGACCATATTGCTATGGATGATGTCATGTTTCTGACCCTGTTGCTATGGATGATGTCATGTTTCTGACCCTGTTGCTATGGATGATGTCATGTTTCAGACCCTGTTGCTATGGATGATGTCATGTTTCTGACCCTGTTGCTATGGACGATGTCATGTTTCAGACCCTGTTGCTATGGATGATGTCATGTTTCAGACCTGTTGCTATGGACGATGTCATGTTTCTGACCCTGTTGCTATGGACGATGTCATGTTTCTGACCCTGTTGCTATGGACGATGTCATGTTTCTGACCCTGTTTCTATGGATGATGTCATGTTTCAGACCCTGTTGCTATGGATGATGTCATGTTTCAGACCCTGTTGCTATGGACGATGTCATGTTTCTGACCCTGTTGCTATGGATGATGTCATGTTTCTGACCCTGTTGCTATGGATGATGTCATGTTTCTGACCCTGTTGCTATGGATGATGTCATGTTTCAGACCCTGTTGCTATGGATGATGTCATGTTTCAGACCCTGTTGCTATGGATGATGTCATGTTTCAGACCCTGTTGCTATGGATGATGTCATGTTTCAGACCCTGTTGCTATGGATGATGTCATGTTTCTGACCCTGTTGCTATGGATGATGTCATGTTTCTGACCCTGTTGCTATGGATGATGTCATGTTTCTGACCCTTTTGCTATGGATGATGTCATGTTTCTGACCATATTGCTATGGATGATGTCATGTTTCTGACCCTGTTGCTATGGATGATGTCATGTTTCTGACCCTGTTGCTATGGATGATGTCATGTTTCAGACCCTGTTGCTATGGATGATGTCATGTTTCTGACCCTGTTGCTATGGACGATGTCATGTTTCAGACCCTGTTGCTATGGATGATGTCATGTTTCAGACCTGTTGCTATGGACGATGTCATGTTTCTGACCCTGTTGCTATGGACGATGTCATGTTTCTGACCCTGTTGCTATGGACGATGTCATGTTTCTGACCCTGTTTCTATGGACGATGTCATGTTTCTGACCCTGTTGGTATGGATGGTGTCATGTTTCTGACCCTGTTGCTATGGATGATGTCATGTTTCTGACCCTGTTGCTACGGATGATGTCATGTTTCTGACCCTGTTGCTACGGATGATGTCATGTTTCTGGCCCTGTTGCTACGGATGATGTCATGTTTCTGACCCTGTTGCTATGGATGATGTCATGTTTCTGACCCTGTTGCTATGGATGATGTCATGTTTCTGACCCTGTTGCTATGGATGATGTCATGTTTCTGACCCTGTTGCTATGGACGATGTCATGTTTCAGACCCTGTTGCTATGGATGATGTCATGTTTCTGACCCTGTTGCTATGGACGATGTCATGTTTCAGACCCTGTTGCTATGGATGATGTCATGTTTCTGACCTGTTGCTATGGATGATGTCATGTTTCAGACCCTGTTGCTACGGATAATGTCATGTTTCAGACCCTGTTGCTATGGATGATGTCATGTTTCTGACCCTGTTGCTATGGATGATGTCATGTTTCTGACCCTGTTGCTATGGATGATGTCATGTTTCAGACCCTGTTGCTATGGATGATGTCATGTTTCAGACCCTGTTGCTATGGATGATGTCATGTTTCTGACCCTGTTGCTATGGATGATGTCATGTTTCTGACCCTGTTGCTATGGATGATGTCATGTTTCTGACCCTGTTGCTATGGATGATGTCATGTTTCAGACCCTGTTGCTATGGATGATGTCATGCTTCTGACCTGTTGCTATGGATGATGTCATGTTTCAGACCCTGTTGCTATGGATGATGTCATGTTTCTGACCTGTTGCTGGATGATGTCATGTTTGACCCTGTTGCTATGGATGATGTCATGTTTCTGATCCTGTTGCTATGGATGATGTCATGTTTCAGACCCTGTTGCTATGGATGATGTCATGTTTCAGACCCTGTTGCTATGGATGATGTCATGCTTCTGACCTGTTGCTATGGATGATGTCATGTTTCAGACCCTGTTGCTATGGATGATGTCATGTTTCAGACCCTGTTGCTATGGATGATGTCATGTTTCTGACCCTGTTGCTATGGATGATGTCATGTTTCTGACCCTGTTGCTATGGATGATGTCATGTTTCTGACCCTGTTGCTATGGATGATGTCATGTTTCAGACCCTGTTGCTATGGATGATGTCATGTTTCTGACCCTGTTGCTATGGATGATGTCATGTTTCTGACCCTGTTGCTATGGATGATGTCATGTTTCTGACCCTGTTGCTATGGATGATGTCATGTTTCTGACCCTGTTGCTATGGATGATGTCATGTTTCAGACCCTGTTGCTATGGATGATGTCATGTTTCTGACCCTGTTGCTATGGATGATGTCATGTTTCAGACCCTGTTGCTATGGATGATGTCATGTTTCTGACCTTGTTGCTATGGATGATGTCATGTTTCAGACCCTGTTGCTATGGATGATGTCATGTTTCTGACCCTGTTGCTATGGATGATGTCATGTTTCAGACCCTGTTGCTATGGATGATGTCATGTTTCTGACCCTGTTGCTATGGATGATGTCATGTTTCTGACCCTGTTGCTATGGATGATGTCATGTTTCAGACCCTGTTGCTATGGATGATGTCATGTTTCAGACCCTGTTGCTATGGATGATGTCATGTTTCTGACCCTGTTGCTATGGATGATGTCATGTTTCTGACCCTGTTGCTATGGATGATGTCATGTTTCTGACCCTGTTTCTATGGATGATGTCATGTTTCTGACTCTGTTGTAATGGATGATGTCATGTTTCTGACCCTGTTGCTATGGATGATGTCATGTTTCTGACCCTGTTGCTATGGATGATGTCATGTTTCTGACCCTGTTGCTATGGATGATGTCATGTTTCTGACCCTGTTGCTATGGATGATGTCATGTTTCTGACCCTGTTGCTATGGATGATGTCATGTTTCTGACCCTGTTGCTATGGATGATGTCATGTTTCTGACCCTGTTGCTATGGATGATGTCATGTTTCTGACCCTGTTGCTATGGATGATGTCATGTTTCAGACCCTGTTGCTATGGATGATGTCATGTTTCTGACCCTGTTGCTATGGATGATGTCATGTTTCAGACCCTGTTGCTATGGATGATGTCATGTTTCAGACCCTGTTGCTATGGATGATGTCATGTTTCTGACCCTGTTGCTATGGATGATGTCATGTTTCTGACCCTGTTGCTATGGATGTCATGTTTCAGACCCTGTTGCTATGGATGATGTCATGTTTCAGACCCTGTTGCTATGGATGATGTCATGTTTCTGACCCTGTTGCTATGGATGATGTCATGTTTCTGACCCTGTTGCTATGGATGATGTCATGTTTCTGACCCTGTTGCTATGGATGATGTCATGTTTCAGACCCTGTTGCTATGGATGATGTCATGTTTCAGACCTGTTGCTATGGACGATGTCATGTTTCTGACCCTGTTGCTATGGATGATGTCATGTTTCTGACCCTGTTGCTATGGATGATGTCATGTTTCAGACCCTGTTGCTATGGATGATGTCATGTTTCTGACCCTGTTGCTATGGATGATGTCATGTTTCAGACCCTGTTGCTATGGATGATGTCATGTTTCAGACCCTGTTGCTATGGATGATGTCATGTTTCTGACCCTGTTGCTATGGATGATGTCATGTTTCTGACTATGTTGCTATGGATGATGTTGGCAGATTTAAATAAAGACATTTAAATAAAAAATGTAGCCTACTGATTAAACATTACACCAGAGTAACATACTGACTAGTCCAGTGTGTGTTGTGCTAATGTTCAGCAGCTGTATCTGGTTAAAGGATTAGCAGATATCCATATAAGCAGCCTCTTAATGACTGGGACTCTGGAATAACCATGGCAGAGAAAACATCAGGCTAAAGAAAGACCAAACCGAACTGGACACAACACCAGCTTTAACTCTTTGACCACCTCGTCCATGAAAGAAAGAACATTATCAGAGGAAAACTGGATCTGGGATAATCTCACAATGAAAAAGAATCATGTGAACAAATTATCTTCCAAATAAAGTCAGCGTTCCACTTTAGAGCAGAACCACTGCTGACTGTGAGAAACGTTGGTTCTCTTTACAGTCTCAGAGATTTCAGAATTCAAAAGACAAACCACGTCAACAGGTCAGACCAACTATAGTCAAACTAAACCTGACAATCTATTTAGTGTGTTCAGTCATTAACAGAAATGTTACACATAAATTAACCTTGATAAATGTGTCATCACAGATGTTATTAACATGAACTTTTATATTTGTGTTTCATTTATTAGGAGGAGGCTCTGCACCAAGACACTGGGTTGTTTCTATTTGTTGGTGAAGTGATTCTATCTTTGACTAATTCTATTCCCATCATTCTACCCTCCTGATTGAGGCCGTACCTTTAAGAAGCTCGTTGTTATTGTATCTTTCCTAAATGTCCTCTGATCAGGAGGTGGATTGCTGAGATTCTTTCTGACTTAGGAGTCCTCTTCTCTACTTCTATCTCCTCAGGTTTAGGAGCTTGGTTTAGCTCTAAACTGCTTTGGGAAATACTTTTAGGAGGGAAATTAGGAGTCCTACATTTAGGACTGGCAAGCCCATTATCTTAGATAGTTTCTCCTGAATCAATAAGTTAGGAGAAACTTAAGTCTGAAGATGTTTTGGAATGAAAATGTAATTTATTTTGATTTATTTAGTTCTTTATTGTGCTGTTTCTTTATCTTCTTCCCCTTCCTCTGCTCTTGTTTACTTGATATCTGATAATAAAAAATCTGCCTCCTCAGTTGTGCTTTACATCAAACTTTGAAAACCTTTCCTATTTGAATATGTCTATATTTTTTATTTTAATGTATTTTTCTGTTTGTAGTCTCTCTTGTATCAGTGTTTGTGGTTCTATTTCATGAATAAAGTCTTAAACAAAGATCTTACGACAGCTTTGCTGTTCACGAACACAGTCACTGATCGGAGGCAGGTCCGTTGGGGGAAAGTTCCACACTTCTCCAGATCCACCATCACTGAGAAGGCCGAGCCGGAGCAGTCCTGCAGAGAGAGAGCAGAGAGAGCGTTACTGCACACATGGACTGTTAAAGCTGAACTTCAGGACGCATCAGGATGAAGGTGCATGTCTGTAGGAGTTTTTAAATCCCTGTTAGTTACCATAAAACACCAAATAAAACCCGGGGTGTTTATTTGGAACAGGTGTTTATTTGGAACAGGTATTTAATTCCTTTTGCACAAAAATCTTGCTTAGCAAAAAAATTAAAAATATGCTAAATATAATCAAATTATTTATTTACACCAGTGTGAATAACACCTGTACATTTTCAAGGCAAGATTACAGCACCTTAGTTATACTCTTGTCTTCTTCTTTCAGCTCAGCTCTCTCTAACTCTCTTAAAACTGGTCAGGAACGACTGGTCGTTTAGTTAAGTTAAGGTCTTCTTGTTTTTTTTGCTGCACTGGGGCGATGGCGATCAGCAGCAATGTACCAGCAACGTCTTCGTCTTTGGATTTGTGAAGCTCTAGTCTGTAAGATTCTGGCTTTCTGCTCTCTAGTGCCCTCTGTGGATGTTGAGTGTAACTCAGTGGTGGCTGCTGGTCAGTCAAGGAGGGGAAGCTCATTTTTTTCCGGCCTACATCATAAATTTACTTATTTATTTAAATGTAAATTCTACCCTCCGTTCCTTTTCAAGAAAATGATCTGTGACCCTGTCGTACCAACTAGGTGTCTTTTCCAGGGATGTTACCAGTGTTCTCTCAATGGCCAGCAGAGCTAGACTGCTTAAACGGCCTTGGCCCATTGTGTTGTGGGTGTAAGACTTGAGCCTCTTTAAACAGGAGAAGCTCCTCTCCAGAACAACTGAATGTAAAACTTAGAAGATGCTCCGGTGGAGGGTTATACTTCAAGATCGCTGATTGGCTCAGGCTGAGCTTGGCTGAGCGTCCAGGCCAGCCCACTGCCTCATAGACCCCCAGAGACGCTGAGCGTCCGATGATATTCTAGAGCATATTTAGTCAATGAAATGTACAGCAGCACATATCAACACTTTTTAGAGGACATTTCTGGGGAAGCTGAGCTTCCCTTGCAGTCTTACAGCAATCGCCACTGGTGTAACTGCACTGCCGTGAAACACTGTCGTGCATTTGTTGACATACAGAGGGAGGAGGAGCCGACAGGACGTCCAGAGAGACAAATAACCCATGTGGACTGTAAAGGTTCAGTCTGGTCATGTTTCTTTTCAAGTGTCAGCTGTGAGCTCAGCATTTGCATTTGTGTTCTGTAACTTTGACTGTAGCACGTAGGCTGTGCCAAATAAATTACATCAGGCGTTTATGTGTTAAAATGTACAGCTACACTGGACGTTTATTTGGGAGGAGTGATTAATTGAAACCAGGGGTTTATTTGGTATTTTACAGTATATAATCTTTTTTGAACACGACTCGACATCAGCTCGTCACAGTGTGACATGGCCCATGTGTTGGCGTCTGCTCTGGAGCCTCACATGATTCAATGAGACTACAAGATCCATCTCAGCTGCTCTGGAGCTCCACCATGTGAACCCAAGAAGGCCAGGAGGATTACATCAGACGGCCATCCTGCCTCCTTTTTTTAATTTAACCTTTACTTAACCAGGAAAAAAAACTCACTGAGATTAAAAATCTTGGTAACACTTTACTTTAGAGGTCCACAGAGTTAATCGCACTTAGGTAATAATTAGACAGTTTTTTCTTATTTCTTTGAAATTACCCCTGAAATTTTATGAGAATTTGGTGAATATTAGCACATCACTTCTTTAAAATAATGTCCAAAATTATTGTGGCAAGTCAGAATTGGTAGGTTACTGTTTTTTCCAGTTTATTTGAAATTTACTCTAAATTGAAGGTAAGAAGGTGACAATTAGCAAATAATTTATTTGAAATTAAATCACAACCCACCACAAAATGTTTTTAGAAGTATCTCAACATTTCTGCTGTTTCCAGGTGATAAACAGCTGCTTAGTTCTTGAATACAGAAGTTAGGTTCATTGTTTCCTCTGATAATTACCTTTGAAATGTTAGGTGAATAATTTCCCAATAAGCAGTTGATAGTTAACTATTTGTTATTTAATTTTACCAAGTTCTTTAGTACCAGTTTGTTGATATGCATAATTGAGATCACATTCAAAATACAGATGAATATATACCTTTATGATTAGGCCTATAATGTTTTACATGATCCATCATTAATGCCCTGTATGTACGCTGCTTTGCTCCTTCTCATTAGCATATGCAGGTGACCGCCCTCCAAACCAGCCATTCTGAACTGATCAGTTATGTGAGCTTGGAAAGAATGCAGCTGTGATTTATTTAGAGACTTTTTGGACCAAAGCATGTTACTAACGTTTCACAAAGACGTCAAGGATCCACATTACACTGCAGAAAAGGAGCTTTAAGCTAATATCAGCTGTAAGCATGGTGGTACATCTCCTCCATTAAAGCTCCTACGAGCTGTTCTGAATGAGAAAGATGACCACTGCTGTGATGCACGTCAGTGTAACTCTGAACTGCAGTCTTATTGGTTGGTGCTTTTGTGATGGCTGGTTGAATATCAGGAGCTTAGACTCTTCAGTTTGAGTGGAAACTGTAAACTGCTCCAGTCCAAACTACAAAGCTCCTCTCCTCTGTTCTTTTCATCTGGGCTGTCAGCCTGAGCAGTGCAGGAAGTTTTTCTGACAGTATGTAACTCTTTTTTTTGGCTTAAATGTAGTTTCTGTAGCTTGGCTGCAGATTTTGTGTAGTTTATGTGTAGATATTGTGATGCTTAA